>LPNX010779041.1:428180-461659 GCA_001517045.1 Pseudotsuga menziesii | reverse complement strand
AACAGGCTGAGCGGAAGGTGAAACCCAACCGCCATGATATTTGTATAAGTATAGGCTTTTGCATTGGAATAGTTAATCAATCGGGAGTTATTACCAACAGTTAACTTACTTTAACTGGTTGTGGGTAGAACAAGCGTTATTATTTCCAGTTAAATGATATGTTGAACTCATAATGAATATTGTGTTAGTTTTATGCCATAAAAAATTTATCCTAAAAGAAAATTAAATAAAATATATAAGTGGTTTAAAGTTTTAAATTTTACTTTTAATTATAAAAAAATTATCTAACAAACCAATTTAATTGTTAAAAATTAATGCTAAAATATAAAAAACACATTAATAAAGTTCCATATTAAAAAAGAAAATTTATATTTCTAAATTTTAAACTCACACAAAAATTTACACTTAGAATAAAATATTTGTATTAACATTCCAAATATCAGATTGAAAATTCAATCTCCAAGAGATTAAATTTATGCATTCTAAACAAGAGCCACGAGGTAGCAATGTCCCCGACATTGCTATTTGCATTGGATGTCAATTTATAGTAGTAATATGATGAAATATATTACAACAATAAATATCTATAATTAGATTAACTTCATCCTTCCTAGCCTGTTTGTTTGAGTAGACTGGTCCATGAAAATGCCTTCATACAAAATTTATGTATACAACCAACCATAAAGAATAGCCCCATCACATCTTATTTTCTGGCATATTTATACTATGATATATTATATTGAATTGAAATCAAATAAACTTTCTATTGTATTAATGTTTTAAATTTTTAATGTTGTTGATAAGATATTTATAATAATATTTAATTTTTTAATTATGATCTTATTAAACAATGACATAAACTTAGATGAATCTTCTTAAAATCCCAATTAATGTAACTAATTAGATGAATCTTCTTAAAATCCCAATTAATATAGTTTTATTAAAAATAATAATCACACAATCAATCAAATGCATCCATTGTTCAATTTCAAGACATAGCTTGGAACTTACATGAATCTATTTAAAATCCCAAATAACATTATTGAATGCACTTTCATTAAAAATAATGATGACACAATCAATCAAATGCGTGAAACAACAAGATTGTTGAATTTCCAAAGATAACCAGTCAACCTACTAAATAAACCTCAATAATATAATAACCCAAAATAATAACATGATTAAAACGCAATACATGTTTGTTCCTCCATCTCTTGTCCTAACAAAATCTAGGTGATTTCTAAGAAAAGCATTGGGTACAAGAGAGAACTTTGACAACTTTGACGAGAAAACTTCATATCAATAACCTAAATTTTCTTTTAACTTGTAAAAAGAAAACTTAATATTTATAATAAATATTCACATACAAAAACAAATATGATAGTTCCAAAATCACCAAGTTTCAGCTGAATTCACTAATCCCACTCTAATTGAATGCCCTAATATACAAAATTGTAAAACCATATTCATACCTTAACTTTATGAAATTAATAAATCAAAAACCAAAGTCCAGAAGCACATTTAAACAATCTTAAAAATTATATACACCAAAGAAGTTAAAAAGAAAACTCAATATTTATAATAAATATTCACATAGAAAAACAAATATGATAGTTCCAAAATCACCAAGTTTCACTTGAATTCACTAATTCCACTCTAATTGAATGCCCTAATATACAAAATTGTAAAGCCATATTTAATATTCACATACAAAAACAAATATGATGGTTCCAAAAGTTTCAGCTGAATTCACTAATCCCACTCTAATTGAATGCCCTAACATACAAAATTGTAAAGCCATATTTATAGCTTAAATTTTATAAAATTAATTAAAAAAAAACCATAATCCAGAAACACATTTAAACAATCTTAAAATTTATATACACCAAATTATATATTATCAAAATTACTAGTTGAAAATTTCAATCCCATTACCTATAGAAAAAAAAGTCGACAAGAAAGACCTGACATTGAAAAAAATAAGCAACATCTAACTATGTTACAATCCTCAATTGTCAAATGATTCCGGTTTCTATGTGTTATGACCATAGTTACCAAATCTGGCCGAAACCTTTCAAAAATTCATCAATAATCCATCTCAATCAAATTGGTCAACTCAAATTGATTCAATTTGCTTTCAATAATGTTTACATTTTCATAGTTTACAAATCTTCGATAAACAAAAGCTTTCCAGCAACCCATACACGTAAAATGTTGAGTAAATAGAAGGATTCAAACAATCCATACAAACACAACTCTTAAAACCATAATCGACGCTTACATTCACTCCAGCTTTACACATTTTACAAATAACTTTTATCTAAAACACCTACAGAGACAAATAAAGTAACTTTTTTTAATGTAACTTCAAAAATTATAGTATTGAAAGACATTAGGTATATTCTAGAATCCAGTCTGTGCAAAGTAGTCTTGATATTAATATATTATATAAAACAAAAAATATAATGTCTATTAATTTTTTATATATAAAAATAACATGGTATAAACAAAGAATTATTCTCAACATGTTTGAAATTTAATAATTTTTCTATATTTTCATTTAAATTCCAATCAAAAATCTCAAAAACGGTTTAACACCAACAAATACAAATTTTCAAATAAAACTATGAAAACAAGCTTTAAAATTCTTTTAAATTCATACAGACACCATCTTAATTAACTCAATCATATGAAACTTTGTGAATTCAATCGTGTTATTTTGTATAGAGGGGTTTGGAGAGAATGCTAGTACATAGAATATATATGTTGGTAGATGGACTCTCCACATAATAGAATTTAGGTGTGTGATTGTTTATTCATCAATCTCATTTTATCGTTTTAAAGCACAATTTATGAAACTCAAAAAAGCCATGTGACAGCCTAGGGTGGCTATCACTAGATTTTATCAGTTTAGAGTTTGATCACTAAGACATTGAGATATTAGGCAGTGAAAAATTTAGCTGCAATTTAGACATTTCTACTTCCCGACTCATCTCATACAATATGGTTTGAAATATGTGATGTCTATTGTCTATTACTTATTAGCCTATTTGTGTTGAGATGTAATGCTCGTCTATGTTAAAACTAAAATCTAACGCTTATTTCAATGACATCAAACAAAATTTGAAAATACAACTTTAACCTTATAGTATATACTAATATGATTTATGAGTCATACATATTACACATGTTACAGGTTTGCAGCCTATAGAAGCCAGTAACAGCATACACATACATCAGTCATAGCCTAGTACATACTCAACACACATATAGTAGTCACTAATAGCATATAGAGGTACTAAACAATATACATAGGTTATAGCCTACAAGTTTACAACAGAGTTATCCATCTGTTACTGTTCCGATCACCATCTCACTGTGAAATTGTTTTCTCAAGGCTCTGGGTTGGATAGCAGGAGCAAATTTCAATTTGCTAAATAATAGATTCAATGATTTCTTGCCAGCTATCAGTGTGCCAAGTCACTTCCCTTGAGTCTTTAAGGCGCAAATAGAATATAGTCCTGGAGGTGTTTGGGGTTAAAACTCAATACCAAACAAGAACTGAAAAGAAAATTGATTCCTCTCTTTGCTTGTTCTCATAAATTCAAATTGCAAGGTAGGCTAAGTTAGGTTTTTTCTTATGGTTATTTAGGATCGTGTGCCACTCTCTCTCTTTCCCCAGAGTCAAGGAAACAATGAAAATCCCTTTGATTTTAAGCATTTTTCGAGTGATGCTAGAAATGGTTCTTATGGAAGGAATTGATTCCCAAATCCCTACTTTAGGGCGTCATTTCCTTCCATCGGAATTGACTTCCTAAAAATATACAACGATTATGTTATTCGGCTCCGGATCCACTTTAACCAAAAATAGATCCTCTTTTCAAATATGACTTCTATCCAAAATAAAAATATAGAACTCAAGAATTGGATCTAAATTGACAAATCCTTGATTACGAAGTAGCTATTGGTAAATATAAGCAAAAAAAAGCTTATACTTCTTATGTTCCCATTTCGATGGAAATTGTTGAGAGGGTGTTACAGTTAGACATATGCTCTAAAGAATGAAGATAGAAGTTGGAAATTTACCTAATATTCAAGACCCTACATTTTTATGTTTGTGCTGAACATAGCTATTACATTTTCAGTAAACCATGCATCACTTTGTCAAAACAAAGAATCGATGAAAGTATAATAACATATTTATGAACTGCATTAAATATTAACCCTGGATTCATCTCAACTCAGCTTTAATTATAACAAATCCTCTACAACATCTAGAAGATACCCATCTATTTTTCATCAAACTATAGTTACAGGGATATAATAACAACATAAATTTCAAATATCCCCCATATATTGTCATAATATTTCGAAACAAATTTGATTATACATATGCTCTAGATAATGAAGAAAGAAGTTGGAAATTTACCTAATATTAGAGACCCTACATTTTTATGTTTGCATTGAACATTGTTTTATAGTTATTACATTTTCAGCAAACCATCAATCACTTTGTCAAAACAAAGATTCGATTAAAGAATACTTACAAATTTATGAACTGCATTAAATATCAACCCGAATACTTACGGATTGCTGGCCTGCATTAAATATAAGCCGAGCTTCGTGTCAACTTAGCTTCAATTATAACAAATCCTCTGCACCATCGAGAAGAAACACATCTATATTTCATAAAATTATAGTTCCAGGGATATAATAAAAACATAAATTTCAAACCCCATAATGTTTCAAAACAAATTTGATTCCTTGGGTTTTAGAAACCCTAACCCCGATTTCTATTAAAAAATAGTGCCATCAACTAAACCAAAGATTAAGCATGAGAAAAGTTGTTTGGGTACGGTTTCTTTACCTAGTCTCCTCAAGAACCAATCAAACTCCATCCCCTCCATCCCCAGTTGTGAATCATTAATCGACCATGGTAGAAATGCTTTAGTGACGAAATTCACGAAATTCATGGATATACAAGTTTTAATCTCTAACATTGCAAAACTAGAATATACACAACAATAATGAAATTTATACAACCATGAAAAGAAACCAAAGAAACAAGTCTGAAATCACAAAAACCTATAATCTAAAAAAATACAACAAGGCACCATAGAAACACAAAGGAAGCCAAAAGAAAAAAGAAGCCAGAGTGAGCACACGCATAACCAGTAAACAAAAGGCATAGTGAAAGTAGAGTAAAACTCGCAACTGCACCATGACAATAAAGCTCATAAAAAAATTGCAATGCACAACCTCTTCCTGATAGAGCACACTGTTGGAACGCCATTAATCAAAATTGTGCCGCCCTGTTTGACCATATCCAGACAAAAAGCATACAGAAAAAAAATGCAATGCACAACCTCTCCCTTATAGAGCACACAATTCGAACGCCAATTATCAAAAATGTGTTTCCCTGTTCGAATGCCTCTATATATGTGTGTGTGGAAAGCCTCATATACATGGAAAGACTCTCAACGGCTTGATACATGGAGGTTGATACAGACAAAAAGCTCGAGAAAAACGCATACAAACAAAAGCCCAAGAAAATCCCAAGCCACCTTTCTCCGCTACTCCTTTCTCCAACCACGATATTCCTTTAAAAGGTGTAACGGATACAAACAAAAAGCTCAAAGAAAAAAACATACACACAAAAGCTCAGAAATCCTTGATATTAGAGCACCCATTACGATGCATTTGATTTCTGAATCACAACATTATTAACAAGCAAGGCTTCATGCCAATAAAACCTTATTTTATCATATTGCAAAAGCATTCAAGAAAATCCCAAGCCAGCTTTCTACGCTACTCCTTTCTCCGACCACAATATTCCTTTAAAAGGTGTAGCAGATACAGACAAAAAGCTCAAGAAAAAAACATACAAACAAAAGCTCAGAAATCCTTGATATCAGAGCACCCATTATGATGCATGTGATTTTTTAATCACAACATTATTAACAAGCAAGGCTTCATGCCAATAAAGCCTTATTTTATCATATTACAAAAGCATGCAAGCAACTCATAATGTGTAAGTGGTATTGGGCAATGGGAAGAATGGCTTCGTAATTCCTATAACCCTACTTCTTAGAAGCTCTCTTAGAAACCAAAGCAACAATATTAATAAAATAACTGACATGCATTTAAATAATTGCTGACATCATTTAGCCGCCGGGTCTTGCGGCACACAAATCCAATCCAACGACACCTTGACAAAACCAATGACAATTTAGAAAAATCAATAATTAAAAAATATGTAAATAAAAATTGCTTTACACTATAGGAAAACCTTAGTTTAAGTTGTAATTTTTTTCAAATTGTTGAGAATTAATACACCTAACTAAATCATATATCCCCTTGTCGGGGACATAATAATAAGACGTCATTCTTAGCTTAAGGTAGACGGGAAGTTAGTTGTGGATTGGCTTCGCTCCCCCGCAAAAATTTAGAACAAAAAATTTCACATGGTTCATGAAACATTTCATGTGAATAATCCAATAAGAATTGAAAATAAATCACTTTCGATGTTATAGTTTCAAGTTCCTTTTGATTTCGAAGGTTGCTTTCTTCTAAAGATGAAGTTATGAATAGTAATTTTGAGAAAGAACTTGAAACTTTATTTTTTTATACAATGAATAGTGGAGATTGTTTTATATTTCAGTTAAAATGATCTTCAATTTACTTTGGGTGAAGTTAGTATAAATATGTCAAAAGTTTTAGTTGAATTTACTTTAGGTGAAGTTGGTATAAATATGTCAAAAGTTTTAGTTGAATTATCGGAGAGTTTATAAAGATGTTGCTTTGGACAAGAAGAGGTTATTTTGTATAAAATATAAAATTTTATTTTAAATTTAAGAAAATATGTGATATGACAAAGTAAAAGGATAACAGAAAATTAAGATATTATAAGAAGGCGATCAACCATAATCTAGAAACTCAAAAGTACTTTTATATTTTAACTAAATTAAAGAAAAATCTTGAATATCAAAAATCTCTCTCAATTTTAACTAGCTTAAAGAAAAAATAACATTGCTAAAATAAGAAGAGACTCTCATGAGATTCATAATGAAAGAGGACATTGAATATTTCTTAAAGTTTTTTTAGCATAGAAATACAATTTTAAAGTGAGCCAAGTGATTCATTTCTTTTATAAAGTCTCATACACCAAAGTTGATCGTTAATAACAATCAACATCATAAAGAAAAACCTTTTTTTTAATTTGTTAAATAAAAATAAATTTAAATAATTTGTTTTTGTAATTTCAGAGACTAATCTATTAATTCAAATAATAATACATCAATAAATACAAATCATAATGGCAATTCTGTGAACAAAATGTAGCAGAGAGAGAGCTAAGACTTGCCCCTCAGAGGAATTTAGCTTTTACAGTCAAATTGATCCTCCCTATAGAAGGGAAAACAGATCATAGTGATAGCAAAATTAACAGTGTTAAAGCAAAAAAATTGAGTATAATTGTTGCGATAAACAGGTAAGTCTAAACCCAAGATGACTATGGCAAAAAGGAAAGACACAAGAACCATGGAACCTAGACTTATGGCTTGGAGGGAATCTCCTCCTCGATAGGAACCCAAAGCTGAATCCGAGCTATGAATTTGGTCGTCCGGCCGCTAGAGGAGCAGGTGGTTTGACATATGTTTGGCCACCGTCTTTTCCGGGACTCTTAGCGTCGTTTCTAGTGTCCTCTTCATTGCTAGTATCCTCCTCCCTGCTGGAGGGATTCTGCTTAACCGGGAGCAGTTAGTTTTTCCTATACTATGTCGCAATGCTGATGGTTGCTTCACCTTGAATTGTGCTTGCTATGGTCCTCGGAGGAGGAGGAGGTGGATGTTCTATGTCCATGGGAGCTACAGAAGGATTCGAAGAGGGGTCGGGGGGTCATTCTGGGAGCCTGTGAGATGGAGGATAAGCCAATCCAAAAGGTTTTTTACCACCCAAAAATTGCGCCTACGAAGGACCGTCCGATTCGCCACGGAATGTAAACCCATGAGCTCTTCCTCCCATTCATCCATGAGGTGACGGAGATAATTCGGGATTTCAACGTCATAGCCTTATGTATTGGCCTGAGTCGTGAGACTTTAGCACGCTTGTTGGCATTACCAAAGCCACTACATCCCCTCCTTGGCGTAGCACGTAATCTGTGAGACATCTTCAGATGAGCCAGAGGCACAAAGTAGTAAGGATTCTGAACTTCAACAGAGAGGGTAGGTGCAGGAGACTAGAAGTTGGCTCGCTCGTCAGTCGCCGTAGGCTCTACAAAATGTTCGGCCTTCACAAGATTGCACAGGGGAGAGCAAATGAGGTAAAAGGCAAAGAACAAGGTGCCCATAAGAGGGATACACGGATCTTGAGGCGCAATTAAGATCGCCATAACTCTGCATGGAGGGGTGTAGTATCGAGTGACAAAGGGGAAGTTACCTCTCATCATTAAACAGGAGAACCCATGTAGATCGAGGTGGAAGACATCATGTATCATTAAAAACCTAATGATGATGAGTCATGGGAGTGACGTCGAGGGACAATTGTGTGTCTCGACATCTGGTTCATCTCCTCTTTGTGACATGTGACCACCCGCATTCGGGTGAATTTAAAACAAAGTTAATTAAGTCTCTAAAATTTAATAGATTAAGATTGATATACTATAATATTCATCAGTTCTTATAAGAACAGGAAAAATAAAAAGGTAAAATTTGAAGAAAAATTGAGCTATAAAAGTATAATAAAGATGATATATTTTTTCATCCAACTATTTTTTATGAATTGTTCAACACCATATTTCACTATAAAAGGCACTAAAGTTTGTTTTTATTTTAACAATGTTAATTTTCTTCTTTACACTATTTAAAATACATAGAGTTAATCAACTCCTTATCATATCTTAATTTCTTTTCTCCTCTAATTTTTATTTCACAACTTAAACTACACTACATTTAAAATACCCAACACCTTTTATACCCACTTCACCTTACAATGCCCTTCCTAACCCAACCCAATTAAAAACAATATATTTATATTTTTTTTTACCTATCGTCACTTTATCCCCACCCTATAGTGCGTTCCACAACCCAACAGAAAACAATATGTTGATTATTTTTTTCTTAATTCCGAGTCTACACTGCGCTATCCAACCTAACTGAAAACATTATATTTATATTTGTTTAATCCCCACCCTATACTCCTTTACCCAACCTAATTGAAAACAATATACTTAACTACGTTCATTATTGACCGAATTATATAATCATCATCAATAAATAAAAGAAAAAGCCTCCAAAACTACCCTAGCTTAGCCTAGCATACCGAAAAGTAATATATTTGTAATTAAGGAAAGTCACAAGAGAAGTACATGAACCACCCTATAATACTTAGGCACTTCAACTTTTCACTATCATAAAGTAGCGATAGCAACACACGCCGACTTGAGCCAAATATGTCAAATATGTACCTAATATTTCATTTTGTTTTGGGTGCAAATCACTCTGATTTGCGAAAAAAAGAAGATGACGTGGGCAACGCATGTTTCGTGGGAGTACGGCGGCGCAGAAACATAGTTATTTCAACGGCGTCTTAAGGGGCGAACAATATTCCACATGGGAGTGTCCTAAACAGGGGACTTTGGGACTTTTTGATCTCTGTTTCGGCTTGTTTTTACGAGTTTTTTTGTCAGAATTTTTAAAACGTTTAAAAGTATTACTAGATCTTACAGAATGTGGGTGTTTGGGTTTCTGTCACCTGATTTAATTTTTAAGCTTTAAATCGCCCAACAAACAATAGAAATTACAGATTTTGTAAATTAAATTCACTCGATTCCTGCAGAAAATCAACCTGAAAGTAAAAAAATGCCATAGTTAAAGCTCCTTTAACATGCAGTAGAGAATTAATTGCTGCGGCCGTAACATTAGGCAAGAGCTATCCATTGAGCTGCAGAGCATTTAATGCAGCTGCAGCAAGCTTGATAATCGTTGGATCTTGAGCTACTCGAGATCTAACGGTCAACAAACCTACTGCAGCTGCATTAAATGCTCTGCAGCTCAATGGATAGCTCTTGCCGTAACATTATGGTAGTTTTTGAAATCCAACTGCCCTCAGTGCTGTCTAGGCAGCATTTAATTCTCTACTTTATGTTTAGTGGCGATACTCTCACATCCATCCTACTCTTATTTCACTTTCAATGAGAGTAGGATAAAAGCCAAGTAAAACCCTCGTTTATATATATATATATAAACAGGTTAAAATAGTTATTTTAATAATTTTGTAATTTTGGTTATCTTATAGTAAATGCTCGATTTCAAAACCATTTAACCCATAAAAATTAGGATTTCAGCAATCTCAAGAATGGCTTTACCATATCCTAATTCATATTAAATGAAAAAATTTAAAATCAATATAAATATAATAAAAGTTTATTACAGTTAAATAAATATCTCGAAAATACAAACATTTATATTTTGAAATTTTGGAAAATTTAAAATATTTATATAAATTTGCAACTTCACATATTAAGCTGGGTAATGCAATGTAGAATAACGCCCTAAGACTAAATTGTTTAAAAATATTTTTTTATTAAAAAATCAAAATCTTTAAAAATAATTTTTATTAAAAAAATCAAAATCTATTCCATCGTAATTCAAATTCTATACCCGATGAAGCTTTGCTCCAAATGGTTTTGGAACAATTATAAAGCAAGAACCAACAAAGATGCTCTAATAACACCCAACCATGCCGACCCTACGGGAGAACAATATTAAATATTGTTCTCCGACCCTACGCAACTTCGTTGAAAAACAATATTGTTTCAAATTAACGAAAATGACGATACATCAATCATTTCCTACTCTGTCTCTTTCATATTTAACTGATTCTTACATACGACAAGGAAACACACAGACCTCGCCCAAATATTTGATATTTTTGGGGCACAAACCACACTAACCGTCTAAAAAATGAAGATGACGTGGCGAGCGCAGGTTTCGTGGGATTTACGGTGTGGAAACGGAGCCCTTCCGAACGTCATCCTCCGTGGCATCAAGATACGACAAGACCTCCCATTCTATGCGTGGCGCTCAACAGAGATATTACGTACTCTTTTTTCACTTTCAAGATCTATCAAATTGATACTCCTCATATTCGCCATTATCTCTGCAGTTCGTGATAACACAAGATTTCAAAAACAAATCTGAATTATATAGAAAAACAACCGACCAGATACTTCCGAAAAATAGACTATTATGTTTTTACATATATTTCATAAACTAAAAACCTCTTATCTCCCAGATATGTGAGAGAAGTAATCAAAATGTGACTGTTCCTTTAAAAACCATGTGTATCATATAATTTATAAAAGTGAATTGAATCCAAACCATACAGTATGCAGTGAATGTATGAAATATAGAACAGCATAGAACCATAACAAAACCCATTTAGCTCTGGAACTTACATGTAACCTGTAACATTGAAGTTTGAAACTTTCACCTCACTCAATCTGTTTGATCAATGTGTATGAAGATTTTTTAAATAAGAAACCAACTTTAAGATTTTAAACATTTTCTGTCACACCTACAAATTTAATCATTATTATGATTGGATGAGATAAAATTCAATAAACTAATTAAGTTCATAGAGGTTTAGATATTATCTCATATTTTGGACTTGTTTGAGCTGATTAACAAGATTAACCTGAGTGTAACAAGTGTACAACATAGATTCATTTCATGGTCGTCTTATGATGTTATGCTTAAATGTATATTGATTAAGATTTAAATAAAGTTCAGTTAAGTGCATAAATGGATAACTAGAACAATTTGGTAACTAGCACAGCCACAAGTAAAATGGCTGGTGAATGCCCATAGGAAAATAACTCCCTGTTAAACAAAGGCTAAAATATATAATTTTAGATCCAGTATTCTTACCATATTGTTAGAGTTAACGATAAGCACAAAACAAATACTATTTAATAAACTAAAAAATGAAAAAACAAAAACTGATATGAAAATACAAAAACAAATTGTTATCGGTTTCTTTAACCACCCTTTTAAGTGAACTTATTTAAATCTTAATCAAGATGCATTTAATCATAACAAGAAGACCTCTCTGTAAACCCACCTGCCTGTTCCGTGAAGGAAGACAACAGCTCCAGTGAGGAGGAAATGGCGACATCAGTTCGGCGACATCTTCAGACCAGCCCGCACAACCAGCATCTCCAGGCTACACATGTCCAATCACGGAGGAACCATGGCCTAGGCAGAAACCATGACTCATGGTCGTTACCGCTACGTGTGTGTCTGCTTGCATGGTTTACGTTTAGGTTCCCTCCTGGCCACGTGCCGCACATTTTGAAAATGTCAGGTTTTTCTTTGTTTATGCTATGTTAACTGGATGGCTTTTGCCTTACCCTCCAAGAACTATGGAGGTTTTTTGTCTTTGCTTGATTGGAAGGCCTGTTTTCCCTCTCGGAGGGAGGGTCATCTTGCCTAGCTATGCAGGTAGGTCTGTAACTATGCATGTATTACTATTTTCTTCTTTTTTAATAGAATAGATCTCAACTTACAAAAAAAAGTCATAACAAGATAGGAAGACAGTGAAATGAATCCGTGTTGTACACTTGTTACACTTGGGTTAATCTTGTTGATCCCCTCAAACAAGTCCAAAATCTCAAATAATATCTAAATGCCTATCCGCATAATTAATTTAACTTATATTTAGCCTTTGTTTAAGAGTAATTCGTCTCCACAAAACTAAGTTAATGGCTATAGCTACTTTACTGGCCACTGCCACTTTACTTGTTGCTGTGATAGTATACATTCATTTTAGTTTTAGATTAATTAAACACTGGATAAACAAACCAAAAAAACTCCAAATCTCTGGATGTTTGAGAATACATGAAAGCCTGACCACAGCTCATTAAGTACAATAATGAAAGCCAAACCCTCCCACATAACAGATTATCAAATGTAAGTGCTAAATTGACTTGATTTGATTTGAGTTTGATGCTTGAAACTAGTACTCAATTAGCACCTCTTGCAAGCATCTCTTGGTACTGAGTGAGAGAAGACTGTCGTTGCAATTTGATTTCATTGTAGAACCTGGAAATGAACTCCTCTGCAAGTCTGTCCACAGTTTCCATTTGCTCATTGATCTCAGCTTCTTCATGAACAGAAGACCACCTTGATGAACAATCAGGTACTAAAGCTTGCAGCCATCCTTGATCCTCACTACTCTCCATCCACTCATCAATACTAATGCATGACGGTTCTTCATTTTCAGGAAATTCAGAAGCTTCAAGATTATCTCTTGCTGTGTACTCGTTAACATTGTAATCCAACTGCAAAAATGCAGAATGTCTGTTGCTCCATTCTCCTAGCTCTTCTCCTTGACAAGAATGCGGGTGCATGCATGGCAGAGCAATGCTAGTGAAATATTGATGCAACTGCCTTCTCTTTGTGAAATGAAAAGCTGGTCCTGGTCTTGCAGGGCTGCTGCTGCACGAGAATTCATAGTCTGTACGATCAAATGAAGAATTGGAAGATTTGGAATTGTGATGAAATCTTAAACTTCCAGCCAGGTACTTCCCCAACATCTTTCCTTTCTTCATCATAACGTGGAAATCTTGCAACATTTTGTGCTGCTTAACAAGACCTCTTTTGATCATAAAAAGGGAGATCCTCAACATATTCCACAAGCGTTTCTTCATTTCCGGTTTATGATCTGCACTTTGAAACTGAACTATAGCCATTCTGCTTATTGGGTATATTGATATACGCTCAAACATTGAATGAAGGAAAATATATAAAAGAGAATAGATAGTAGGGTTTATATAGGATCTTGCAGCTCATATAAGGCAGGCATTGGAATGAAAGCATTTGCTTGTCCATGTGCATGACATAGAATGAAAGCTGGTTGATAGTGAAATCCCAGGACCCACTTGCTTGGACGGTGGCGCGTGGATGACTGAGCTACCTACTAATGAGAAAAAAAGGGGCATGTAAAGACCATGGGCGATGTGATGGTGAAAACAAATATCAATGAAAACGAAAGGAGATCCTTTTAAAATTGCTTTGAAGAGTACAGAGTCTTCAACTCACCTGAAATGAATCAAGAATTGAGTTACGTTAGTCCTTCCTCTGTCACCTACTTAAACTAGAAAGGTATCAGGTTATCAAATCATAGCACGCAAGGGAGGTGAATTGCACATCTGCCATTATTGAAAAATATAGTTGATTGCATTCATAGCTAAACTAGTAAGACTGTGCCGCGTGTAGAAGATGCCAACGTTTACTCTGCCTAAACTGTTTATCACACGTAATTTCTCTGAATCCCATATGAAACGCCGAATTCCAGGGCCAAATTCCAGATGTCAGTCTCGATAGTCCACATCTCAATCATTCACGATTGCGCAGAGCTTTACAAGGACTTATTCATTTCTGAACATTTGTAAAGAAGCTTTAACCTGTCATCTATGATCTACCTGACATGCTTCCATAAAGGGTGTCATGTAAAACCTAACATTTATAAAAGAGGACAAGCATGCCATAGAGCATCCATTGTACGTTGGAAGTGCAAAACTAAATCCATTGTACCATTTTTTTTAAATCTTTAATTGGAAGTCTTATTGGAAAACAGAAGCCCATAGAAAATGAGAATTAGATGAATGTTCAAATACAAATACTTTACCTGTCATATGTCTATGCTTTGTTGGGCATGAAAAGAAAAATGAGCTGGATTAGCTGGAACTATGATACCGTGAGTTAAAGAATTTGCACAAAATAACTTCTCATATTAATTAATTTGGAACTATGATACCGTGAGTTAAAGAATTTGCACAAAATAACTTCTCATATTAATTAATTTGTTTCCTTAAAGAAATAGCATAATGCTTGCACGAAACAATACCATGGAGTTTTTTCTTTGCTTATTATTCTTCACATTTTAAAAATAAATAATGTAAAATTAAAAAAATATTAGCATAGGGTTTTGCTTATCAAATTTAATCATAATCAATCAAACCTAACCATAAGTGATTATGATAAATAAAATCAATCATAATAATATAACTAAATGTATTTAAACAAGTTCAAACAAAGTCAACCGTAAACAAGAATATTCAACCATACTCAAATGTAGTCAATTAAAATTAACCATACTTAAACATGTTTAAACATATTTATACTTGGTTCACCATAATCAACAATAATTAGACATTATTAAGCAAGACAAATCATAGTTAACCATAATTAAACATGGTTGTTATCATAATAAACACATTTTGAATTACACACCGTTTAAAAAATTGGACAGAATTTAAAATTCAAACATAATAAAAAATCATCTTTAATTAATATGATGTGGTACTATATATAAAGGAAAAGAAGCAAAATGTAATGTTTGGGTACACAGGGTACTCCCAAAAGACCGAACACCTTCAGATACCGCTTCACACAAACAAATCACAGATCAACACACCGATGTTTGTCACATGGTTAAAACTCTCGAGAGGGAAACAGTCCACGGCCCTAGCCAAATAGCTACTTGGAGCAATTTATTATGCAAAAGAAAGAAGGTTACATGATCTTCTCATAATCGATCAACTAGCCAAGGACCCTCTATGCTCTTTAAATAGAGATCATAGACCGATCGGGTGTTAAGCCATGGATCAATGGTAGGTATGATCTAAGAGAAGTTGAACCATCGGATCACTCTATGTCTAGAACATATCGTGACCGTCGGATTAGAATATTTACAAATGCATACTAAAGAAATACACTTTTACCTAACGGATATATTACACAAGTTGATCTTAACTAACTCCTAAGCGTCTAAATATCCTAACATGTAATACCCCTAGTTTTGATTTGGAATATATTAAATCACCGTAAATGATGTATTCCTAGAATGGCTAGACATGTATAATGCAAATATTTCTATATGCATTGTGTGGTTGGATTATCATGCCAATTATGATGTTATGTAAATATTATGTTGGAAAAATAATAAAATGGTCCGCGAGGGTTGTGTAAAGAGCACTAGAGGGGTTATGATTCCACTAGAGGGGAAGAGGAAAGGAGAGCTATGGGAGAGTAAATCCTTTATTGCCAAGTGTCAACCTTAGAACTCATCCATTTGTTGCTATTTTCCTTAAATGGGCCAATTACTTCATTTTCATTGTTTTATCCAACTATTGAATGCATGTGTGAGGCTGTTGGAGGAAGTCTTCTCATGTAGTTATGGAAGCATGGGGTGTTTGTATACTTATAGAACTGATGTAAGAGTCCCCTCTTCTATTGTAGGAAGTTACATGTCAATTGTCTTTTCTCCCATCCTCTCATTTTTCCTTTGCACTCTATCATCCATTTTTCATTGATATATTTTTATACTAGATTTACAGTACATAGACTTCTTACTTTTGTTGTTCATTGTCATTATTGCACCGAGAGTGTTTTTTGTGTGTATGTTCGCCCATAAAATAAAAAAATAGACGCCTCTCGATGCTTGATAGATTCGCGTTTAGGATGGATGTATGTTGGTCATTATCAAACTGTGTAATAACCAAAATTTCAAATTTGTGGAGTAAAATTACAGATTTGAGAAAAAATAGATAGTTGTAGATGAGCATAGAGGTTGGGAAAGATAGGAAAGTTTACCCATTGAGTTTTCCTATTCTTGAATGCTTGAGAAGCCATAAATTAATGCTACAAGAGGTTCTCCAACAACATACAACATACTGGAATCCTGTTGCACACTAGTAAGCATTGTAAGGGTTGGATTTCCTGAGGGAATTGTGGATATGTGAAGGGAAATGCCGTCCTTATGTTGACCAAAATATCCAAAGGAGACGCTGCTAAAAGTTCAAAGTTCAGTAGCATTTGCTTAAAAACCTCAAGTGCTCATGTCAAGCATGCTTAAATTCTATCCATCTCAAATTTGTTTTGTCTTCATATGAGTGACTTCTTTTCATTTAGTTTGGGAAAAAAATTTAAAAGTTTTGGATCATTTCCAATAAAAACGTTAACCTTGAAATTGCCATGGTTTCCATTAATGTCACCCAAGTGACTTTATTCTATCATTTTTGGCAAAAAGTTTGGTTCATCATTGATTGTCCACCGTGCACTGATCCAAATGTAACTCTCAAAGCATTCACACCATTATGAACCAAGCGTTTGAAGGGAAAAATGTCTACAGGTTTCAAGATATAGCAACCAAAGTATCAACAACAAATTCCCGTCATTTTCTAAGTGATGAATTTCGAGAAGGCAGTGCGGTTAAACCGTAAGGAATATTCAGAAATGGTTCAAACCCCACTTCCGAAACAAGACCATTTAGCCTAGGTATGAGCAATTTCTGAAATTTCACAACTATTTGGGAGAAATTCATCCCTATTCAAGACAGAATTCTACAGAAAATTGTTGCGGCCGATTGGTTGTCAAAAGCATTGAAAGGAGGATTCATGATCAAGTAGATAATGTTCAAATTTTTGAAGTTGGTGTACCCCACCTTTTTGGGTTAGTCGACCAAACAAAACATAATTTAATTATTTGTAATTTTGAATTGCATGTCATCCCATTTTGAGGTACTCACTTTCCTCCACAACCTATATAAATAGAATATCAAACATTTCATGTGTTTATCAATCAAGTCTCTCTTTGGTATTTCGCAACTCTTGGAGAAAAGTGCAAAACTTTGTGGAGGAGAAATTTTTGGGCATCTTCACTAAAATTGGCATAACTTTCTCATATGGAATCAGAAATACAAAAATATTGGCTCGTTAGAAATCTTGTTATGCGGTCTATGTGGTGACTTGATCTAGAGTTTATTTTGGTTTTTCTATTGTTTCTTCATCTTTTGATCTTCGAAAAGCTATGGTTCATGCTTTTGGGTTTCTCTTGTGATGACACGTGCCTCTCATCGATAGAGTTAATCTTTGATCTTAGTATATGAGCCTCTATATTGGTATACATATTTGAAGTCATTATGGAGGCTATTATGATGATGTTGCATAACTTTATGTTATGATATGATACACTTTATGATGATAAAGCATGTACACTCTATGATGTTTATGCACTCCTATACAATATTATGTACATGCATACCATAGTGTGATGATTCTCTCCTATGCATTATGATGTATACTTGTTGTTGATGATGCATACACGGTGCACACTGAGATGATGATGATGTATATTTTATGATGAGGATGCATACCCTATGATGATGATGCATGGTGATGTGTGGTGATGCATGCCTTATGTTCAGTGAAAGCAGAGCAGAATTACTTGTTCAGTAATTGTGTATGATGAGATGTACAATGATGTACATGAGCAGTGTATGGAAGTGAAATGACTTACTGGTATACAATGATTACTTGGTAATGATTAGAGATTAGATATTATCAGCAGTAGTGTTAGCACTGGGATTTTGGGCCCCCAAGGTCGAGCAAGGGGAGGCCACTCCCGGGCAAAAGCAGAACCACTTTAGGCTATGCCTTCATCCCTACGCAATCAGAGAGGGATCTCTCGTTCGTCACCGAAGAAGATCCACATAAGGTTGTCAGTCTTGTGTGTCACTAGAGTCTACTCCGCAAAGGATTTTCAACTAGCATAATCAGGGGGTTAGGATCCTGAATGGGGGAAAGTATGTTGAGGAAGGTGCATGGTGGGATTATCAGGGGATAAGGGACCATGGTAAAATGGAGTCAAAACCTGCGCAAGAAACAATTACAGATGAAAGAATGACGAAAGGTAGCAAACAGAGGCAATATAGCTACTGATTTCCCAATCAAGAGATTTTAGCGGGCATTTTAGAGGACAAGGAGGGACAGTCCATCGCATGGAGCATCGACGAGATGAATTCCATGTAAATTTAGAAGAACCATTGTTAATGCCTGGAACAGTAGTCGGAGCATAACAAGTATGAATTCCGAACCACTATACCCTATGTCGCAGGCATGAAAAGCAATAAACAAAATGGACTGGAAACAAGAAAGCACAATTTACACGTAAAAGGAAAGCACTTATTGGGAAAAACAACAACACAGGAATCTCTACTGTGAATGACAATCTTCCACTGCAATTTATTCATACATAGGTATCAAGCTTTACAAATGGGAGCCTCAGCCCGGGATTGTTTCCCAATCCAATTCACTAACTCCTTTCTCCCTCTATCGAGAGCATTTTTATACAATCCTATTACTAAGACTACCGAATAAAAAGTTGTTACAAGTCACCATCAGGCGTTAACAGTGCAAAGAGTGGACTATCACCACGTTTTACAAATAGAAACAAACATTATGGCGCTAGTGGCTTTATTCAGCCCGGCTAACAGTTCGACACGTTTGGCCGCCACGACGGATGATGAGTATGATTCCTGCTTCTATATTTTGAGGTGTGTGCTTCCACCGTGTCCAAATGCAGCTTTCTGCATGGGCACACACTAGCAAGGTATTCAGCATCCTTCTCCAGTCTAGTCACATCTGCCACCTCCTTCCCTGCTGGGTGTGGGCTCTGGAAGAAGTGTCGCATTGCTTCTAGATTATATAGACCTGCGGGGTGGATCATCATTATTATACTCCTCACCTCTAGTGAGGTGAATTCTCCCATAGGTAATAAGGTGTAGAAGATCTAAACCAGCCCCATCACCCTTGGAAAGTGGACTTCACAAACAGGGCTGTTATGGCTTTAAACCCCTGACACTCTCATTTGAACGAATATTTACACAGAGAACGACCAATGGTTGTTCCTTTCTGTGGAGGCTTTGGTGGGTGCGATGGTATTAGGGGTTCCTGGAAAAACACCTACGAGGAGTAAGTGTCCAGGTCTCGCGTCGTTGGAGACGTGGGTATCACGTCCAGGCCCCGATGGATGGTGTCACCATTGGCATGCAAATACCAAGGCGACGAGTGAGCGTGGAACCTGCTCACCAACCATCAACACCCCCAAACAAACAATATTTTCGAACCAAATCTTCATCATCAAACTTTATCAGGCCTCTACAACTTTATGGAAGAGAAGAACTCAACTTCTTTCAGAGATATGTTGGTTCACTCTAGTTGAACTGAAGGAAGGATTTATGGGGCTTCGGGATTGATCTTTGCATGGGCTGGTCAACATCCTTGCACATTCTGTCATCGAGTATATCTGGTCTCAACATGTGCGAAGGTGCAAGCAAAGCGATCCGTTACTTGCGGGGGATCTAGTCACTCGGGTTCATAGGTCGTGGTGTCTGACTATTTGCTGTGGGGGGCAGCAGTGGACACCTTTTGGTACAGTGGATCCATGCCACATATTTCCTGAAATGGACAATCCCTTGTTGTGTAGGCTCTACCTCATGTGAGTAGCATATTTGTCGGCTACCTTCCTCCCTTCCGTAAGCCAGCTCACGCAAAAGCCACCTCACAAGGATGGCTCCCCTTGAAGTGAACACGTGCCACACCCGCAAACCAGAAAAACTATGCCACTGGACAAGACTTCCACCCCAGGCATATCCCGAATGGCATCGGAGGAATCGGCCAATCTGCGACGAGGAAGATTACACGTGTGAACGCCCCCTCCGCTGTCATTTCCACACTGGGTGGGAGATCTGCACCTCGGGAGTCTTCTCAGCCTTCTGATCGAAGGAATCCTTAACGTCCACCATCCAAGTTCCATTCATCCTGTCGCCAACCTTTCTCTTTTGAACACCGTGGGAAGTTTGGATCGTGACAAGTCCTAAGCCGTCAATCGAGATTGACCCTCCTGCAGTCGTCGATCAGAGTGGGCCACGCCCTTTTTCGCAATGAAGAACTCAAATATTCGTTCGTGCTAGTTCTCCTTATGAAATGAACCATAGCCATAGATCTGTCCTCTTCTTTCATCGCGGTCGTTGATCTTTGCGACCTCTACCCCTTTTCGCGATTTGAGATTGCGGCTTTATCCTCACAAGTATGGAGTGTGAAATTATTGTAGGCCGTAGATCTTCCCCAGGCTTCATCTCAACTGTCAAAAGCCCCTGGTATTTAACACGTTTCACACTCCGAGACATAAACTTTGATCGTGCACATTTTCTCACGCGAAGTGGTTCAGAACAGTTGATCCTCCTTCGATCAATCGCAGCCCTTGAATAGGGATAATGCATAATGCTTCAATACACCTACCACTTCCCTTGTTGAAGGATGGTCACACGAGATTCGAGGGGCTGGGACCCTTACCGAACCTCTATCAAGCCCTCGAATCAACTGTTAAAAATAGAGTGTTAACAACTGGCTCCATGAGGGATGCTATCCTCCTAGCAAGGTAGCAAAGAATCCCCGTAGACTAAGTGTCGAATCCATTGGTCCGCCTCCATATTTTCTTGGAAACCTCCATTCTGCTTCATGCTACTGCTCCAGCGAATTCGTGCCACTCTTACAAATCATGCTGGCGACTGTAAACCTGTGCTGGTAACTGAAAATGGAAACAAACTGAAAACAATAATGAAGGAAATGCTCAATAATATATGAGATTATTTTATCCTACCTACTCTACCTAACTTTGTACATAATCCCAACTAAGTGAAGTCAGACTTCCAGTGAAGCCAATCAAGAAGCTTGCCTAATATTCTTGTTCTTGCATGGTGCTCGATGGACAAAAATGAAACAGATAATGGGAGAAGGGAATGATAAACAAACTGATGTTTAAGGAAGAGACATGACCAATCATTTCCTTCACCCATACCCTCCATATATTTGGCCATGGGGTCATAGAATTCATGGCAACCTCCAGCACGTTCTGTCACCTACTCATGGGAAAGCTGTCTAGAGCTTCTCGCTTCTAGGGAGTCGTTAGGCTAACACTTGGGAGATTACAGATGAGGACCCTTAGAATATTTCTCTAACGGAATATCCCTCTCTTCGTCTGAAATTTCTGCAGTGAAGGTTTGATGTGCTTCAAGAGGGAGGTCCTCAGCTTCTCCTTTGGAACCGAGTAGGCATACTTCTTCTGGGTGAGGTGGTGTTCCTGAAAATGGAGTATCAGAAAAAGTGTTTATCTGTAAACTGTTGCATCCGCCTCCATTTTTGTATAAGTTTTCGGTGTGCACCACCCCTGTTTCTTTCTACTTTTTCTTGGAGGCCTTGATTATATGCCTTATCAATTCCAAAGAGGCATAGCATAAGGGTAAGCTATCACCTCCAGTTCCCTCATCATCTTTTCTCACTTTGACCTCCTGATTTTGCATTGCACTTTGACTTATTTCATCAGAATGTGTCGTTTCAATAGCTAGCTCATTCTACAAGTACTCTTCTTCATATTCGTCATACACAGGTGCACCAAGCTCCTTCTCAAAATCGTCTTTAGTTGACCAGGAGCAGGACAGGTCACCATCTTCAGAGAATAGTCCCGCGGGACCATTTATTTTAGCCTCGGGTCAGTCATCTTTTTGTATATCATGAGAGGTCTTTGACGGGCTGTAGTCTTCCTTCTTTTTCTTGTAGGACCCAACCAATTTGTATGCATCCGTTATTTCACCACCATTGTCCTGATCTGACAGCTTCCTAGACATCTTAAGGTTTTCCTTAACCTCTAAGCAATCAATAAACATCTGCTGCAAGGTGGTTGATTTTCTCTCCAAAAGAAGCAAGGACAGGTCAGGAGGAAAGGCGGCTGCATAATAGATCTTAGCAGCGTTCTCAAGAGGTTGAAACTCCTTAGGAATGTTATAATAAAATCTTGTGAATCTTCTATTAAAACTAGATATGGCCTCACCTTCATGTCTCCTCAAAGAATAAAACTCTAAAAGAATCTGCTCCAATGGACGAATCCTTCCCCAAAACCTCAAGAATGTGCAAGAAATCTCTTCCCAAGTGTTGATGGACTTAGGCTGCAAGTGTTTAAACCAGACTTTGGCATCCCCTTGCAAGGATAGAGTGAACGTCCACATGTAGACATTGTCATGTTCTAACTCAAACAGATCAGAGAAATGCTCAAAGGCTTGTACATGTTTCTCAGCAGTCAAGTTTTCAGATTCTCCGTCGAACTTGGGGAGGTACATGTAATATTTTGCGGGAAAATTGTGGAGAACAGGAGGTAATTGCAGCGGTTTATATCATCTTGGAGAAGTGGGGGAGACAAGGTTAGGTATGATAGCCAAACTATCACTTGAGGTTTCATGAATTTCACAGGGGTGTCCTCTGATATCGAGAGTCCCCGGATGAAAATCTAGGCCGAAATCAGATGTACAAGACAACGCAACACTTTTGGTTCGTAAAGAAGGATATACAAGAATATGTCCATGGCTCAACTCAGGATGAGCTGGGATAGAGAAAGTTGTTTTGATAAATTTCAGAAAAGACAAGAGCAAACTTACAAGGTAGGATAAGGCATCCTAGAAAAAACGCGGACTCGAGTGCCTGGACCTTCCATCGTGCATTTTTGAGCTTTATGAGGGGTCCATTTTCTAGGTGGGATCGGCCAGCCTTCCTCGGTCATTATATTTTCTGGATCATACCACCAGTGGAGTCACTGAAGTCTGAATCCTTCAAGAGTGGAGTCACCAAGTGAAAAGTGCTCAACCTTCTTGGTGTCTGACCAATTGTTCACCATCAACAGTCAGATCTAAATCTTTGTCATTCTTCTCAGGGAGGATCTTCAACTTCGGTCCCCGGCAACGGCGCCAGTCTGTTAGCATCAGGATTTTGGGCTCCCAAGGTCGAGAGAGGGGAGGCCGCTCCCAGGCAACAACATAACCACTTTAAGCTGGGCCTCTGGCCCTGAGCAGTCAGAGAGGGATCTCTCGTTCATCNAGAGTCTACTCCGCAAAGGATTTTCAATCAGCATAATCAGGGGGCTAGGATCCTGAATGGGGCAAAGTATGTTGAGGAAGGTGCATGGTGGGATTATTGAGGGATAAGGGACCATGGGAAAATGGAGTCGAAACTTGCGCAAGAAACAATTACAGATGAAAGAATGATGAAAGGTAGAAAACGGAGGCAAGATAGCTGTTGATTTCCCAATCATGAGATTTTAGCGGGTGTTTTAGAGGACAAGGAGGGACAGTCCATCGCATGGAGCATCAACGAGATGAATTCCATGTAACTTTAGAAGAACCATTGTTAATTCCTGGAACAATAGTCAGAGCATAACAAGTATGAATTTCGAACCACTATACCCTATATCGCAGGCATGAAAAGCAATAAACAAAATGGAGTGGAAATAAGAAAACACAATTTACACGTAAAAGGAAAGCACTTATTGGGAAAAACAACAACACAGGAATCTCTGCTATGAATGATAGTCTTCCACTGCAATTTATTCATACACAGGTATCAAGCTTTACAAATGGGAGCTTCAGTCGAGATTGTTTCCCAATCCAATTCACTAACTCCTTTCTCCCTCTATCGGGACCATTTTTATACAATCCTATTGCTAATACTACCGAATAAAAAGTTGTTACAAGTCACCATCAGGCGCTAACAATGCAAAGAGTGGACTATCGCCACATTTTACAAATAGAAACAAACATTATGGTGCTAGTGGCTTTATTTGGCCCGACTAACAGTTCGACATGTTCAGCCGCCACGACGGATGATGAGTATGATGCCTGCTTCTATATTTTGAGGTGTGTGCTTCCACTGTGTTCAAATGCAGCTTTCCACATGGGCACACACTGGTGAGGTATTCGACATCCTTCTCCAGTCTAGTCACATCCGCCACCTCCTTCCCCGCTGGGTAACATTGTTATACGTGGGCTCTGGAAGAAGTGTCGCATTGCTTATGGCTGATATAGACCTGCGAGGTGGCTCATCATTCTTATACTCCTCACCTCTAGTGAGGTGAATTCTCCCGCAAGCAATAAGGTGTAGAAGATCTACACCAGCCCCATCACCCTTGGAAAGTGGACTTCACAAACAGGGCTATTAGGGCTTTAAACCCTTGACACTCTCATCTGAATAAATATTTACACAGAGAACTGCCAATGGCTGTTCCTTTCTACGAAGGCTTTGGTGGGAGTGATGGTATCAGGGGTTCCTGGAAAAACACCTACAGGGAGTGAGTGTCCAGGTCTCGTGTCATTGGAGACGCGGGTATCATGTCTAGGCCCTGATGGCTGGTGTCACCATTGGCATGCAAATACCAAGGCGACGAGTGAGCGTGGAACCTGCTCACCAACCATCAACACCCCTAGACAGGCAAGCTTTTCGAACCAAATATTTATCGTCAAACTTTATCAGGCCTCTACAACTTCGTGGAAGAGCAGAACTCAGCTTCTTTCGGAGATATGTTGGTTCACTCTGGTTGAACTGAAGGAAGGATTTATAGGGCTTCGGGATTGATCTTTGCACGGGTTGTTCAACATACTTGCACATTCTGTCATCGAGTATATCTAGTCTCAACATGTGTGAAGGCATGAGCAAAGCGATCCGTTACTTGCAGGGGATCTAGTCACTCGCGTTCATAGGCCGTGGCGTCTGACTGTCTGTTGTGGGGGGCAACAGTGGATTCCTTTTGGTACAGTGGATCCATGCCATATATTTCTTGAAATGGATGGTCCCTCATTGTGTAGGCTCTGCCTCATGTGAGTAGCGGATTTTCCAGCTACCTTCCTCCCTTCCGTAGGCCCGCCCACGCAAACGCCACCTCACAGGGATGGATCCCCTTGAAGTGAACATGCGCCACACCCGCGAACCTAAAAAAATGTGCCATTGGACAATAATTCCACCCCAGGAATATCCTGAATGGCATCAGAGGAATCGCCCAATCTGCGACGAGGCAGATTACACGTGTGAATGCCCCCTCCATTGTCATTTCCACACTGGGTGGGAGATCTGCACCTCGAGAGTCTTCTTAGCCATCTAATCGAAGGAATCCTTAATGTCCACCATCCATGTTCCATTCATCTTGCCACCAACCTTTCTCTTCTGAACACCGTGGGCAGTTTGGATCGTGACACGTCCTGAGCCATCGATCGAGATCGACCCTCCTGCAGCTGTCAATCAGAGTGGGCCCCTCCCTTTTTTGCAATGAAGAACTCAAATATTCGTCTGTGCTAGTTCACCTTGTGAAATGAACCATAGCCATAGATATGTCCTCTTCTTTCATCGTGGTCATTTATCTTTGCAACCTGTACCCATTTTCACGATTTGAGATTGTGGCTTTATCCACACAAGCATGGAGTGCGAAATTATTGTAGGCCGTAGATCTGCCCCAAGCTTCATCTCAACCGTCGAAAGCAGCCGGTCTTTAACATGTTTTGCACTCCGGGATAGATACTTTTATCGCGCATGTTTGCTTGTGCAAAGTGGTTTAGAACCGTTGATCCTCCTTCGATCAATCGCAACCCTTGAATAGGGATCATGCCCAATGCTTCAATACACCTATCGCTTTCCTCGTTGAAGGATGGTCACACGAGATTCAAGGGGATGGGACCCTTACCGAACCTCTTTCAAGCCCTCAAATTAACTGTTAAAAACAGAGTGTTAACAAGTAGGTTCAGTGATTGGTTTTTGACAGGTCCATAGGTTTAGTCCTCTTTTTCTTCAGGGTGGTAAGGTGATGTTAGGGCTCACAATCTTGTGAGTTAATTTGTTGTAGCAGCTTTTCAATTGTATTTGATGAAGCCTAACGGGTTGTATCCCCTTCCAATTGTAGCTGGTAAAGTTGTATTAAATTTGTTTACCCCATTTATTGTTGGGTCAATTTTTTTTTTAAAAGGCTTCTGTGGTTTTACCCGCAGGACTTGGGTTTCCAAGTAAAAAATATTGTGTATTGTGCATCTTATTATTTTTGTGTACATTGGTGAAATTCTATGATCGGTGATTAACAACTTTATTTTGATTAAAATTTTTATGATATTGTGCAAATACTTATTCAACCCCCTCTCAGTATTTCAACAATTGGTATCAGAGCGGGTTCCTTCAAAACATTCTAACCGCTAGAAGGCAATCATGGGCAAGTTTGCTAAACAAAGAAAAATTGGAATGCCCCTGTTTTATGGGAGCAACTATGCATTCTAGAGCATAAGGATGAGAGCCTTCATAGAAGCTCAAGGAATATAAGTATGGAAAAGTATCGAGAATGGGTACAAGGTACCACATACTGTGCCAATAGATGCAACTGAGTTGGATCGATATATCAACAAATCAAAGGCCAGAAATCGCCTTCTAGGTGCTATAAATGAATATGTCTTCGACAAAGTGATGACCTACCCCTCTGCAAAGGAAATGTGGGACAAAATCCAAACCACATATGAAGAACCATATAAGAGTACCTTATATGGTTCTTCGTCTTCATTCATAAATCTTATATGGTACTCTTTAAGATGGTGAACCATATAAGGTACTCTTTATGACAATAAACTCAAATGAGGATCTTAACGGTGACGAAGAATCCAAAGATGAAGGTGAAGTAGATCTTGAAGTAGAACTTGTAAGCGCCTTGAAAGAGCTAAAGAAAGTCAAGAAGAAGAACATGGTACTTAAGGAAGAAGCACAAGGGTTTGAACAAATCATTGCTGACTTAAAGGTTAAACTGGAAGAAGCCAAAAGAATCGAACACTCTCTTACTAAACAACTGATGGAAAGTGTGAAGGAAAAATAAAATCCCGAGGCTAAGATAGTATCTATGAAGAAAAAAATTACAAGAGAAAGATATCAACAAGAGTTATGAAAACAACTCCAATATTATAGAACAAATTATCAGCAATCAAAATCCTTTCTCTGCAAAAACGGTATAAGATACAAGAAAAAAACCAATGAGGCATCAACCTCAATGACGTTAGGTAAAGAAGAAAAACCAAGGAGTTATGCAGAAGTTGTCAAGGACTCCACCAATGAAGAAGAGATCAAATTCCAACCAAAACAACCCATACTAGAAGGAAGGCCTGCATAAAGATAAGATATTAGAAGAATTACTCCTTTAACTGTTCCCAGGTATGGATATTTCTTTTATGGGCATTGTTTTACTTGTGGAAGAGTTGGACACAAGGCTATAAACTATTTTCAAAGAAGAAACTTTGAAACAAGGAATAACCATGCAAGTCTTAGATGACAATAGTATAATAACAGGTTTGGTCCTTTAAGATAAAAAATAGAATGTTACAAGTGTAACAACTTTGGACATATATCCAGAGATTGCAGAATGAAGATACCAACAATAAGAAATGAGGAAATGTCCAACAAGGTATGGATCAAATGCAAGGAAAACTACAAATGTGGAATTTCTCTTCAATCTCAAAACAACAGCTCTGGTGAATGGCATGTTGATAGCGGTTGCTCCAAGCATATGATAAGTAACAAAAGTGATTTTGTTAATCTTGAGAAGGAAAAGGGATCTGTCTCTTATGGAAACAACAATTCAACAAAAGTATTAGGGAAAGGCACAGTAAATATTGGAAGGAAAAACTCCCTAGCTAAAAATGTTTTGCTTGTAGACAACATGAAACATAATCTGCTAAGTGTTAGTCAGATGTGTGATCAAGGACATGAAATCCTCTTCAACTCAGAAGGATGCTGAATAAGGAAGCAAGGATCATGAAAGTTAGTAACCACATCTAGTAGGAATCCCAACAACATATATGTGTTGGATAAGATTGATCCGAGAAATGTCACTTGGGAAAAGAAGATGAAAGTTGGATTTGGCACAGAATAATTGGGTATATACATTTTGACAATTTGGTCAAAATCTACAAAAACCAAGTAATTCGAAATATGTCAGAAGTTACAAAGCCCACTAACTCTGTATGTGAACAATGTCTACATCGAAAACAAACAAGATTACATTTCAAGACAAAAGAGCATTCTTCTACAAAACCTTTGGAGCTCGTTCACACTAACCTATGTGGACCAACCAAGAACAAAGGATTGAATGGTAAAAAATATTTCATGCTACGTATTGATGACTACACCAAGATGACATGGGTATATCTTCTCAATAGGAAGTCAAAAGCTTTTGGATGTTTCAAAACATTCAAAGAACTGGTCGAGAATGAAACAAGATCACGAATCAAGTGACTCAGATTCGACAACGGTGGAGAATTCACTTCAGATGAATCCAACAAGTACTGTGAAGAGCATGGATTATAGAGATAATTTTTAGTAGCCAAAACACCTCAGCAAAATGGAGTTACTGAAAGAAAGAATAGATCAGTAATGGAGATGGATAGAACCATGTTGAATGAATCTAATTTGAATGAAAATTTTTGGGGACACATAGTTCATACAATAGTTCAAATCTTGAACAGAGGATTACTCAAAAGAAACAATGATAAAACTCCCTATGTGATCTGTCGGACCTCAACTTGAGTGCATTAGAAGTTTGTTGTAAAAGAATGCGTGCAACAGGTTAATTAATGGACAGTATTAGTAGCAATTAAATGCTCAGAACAGAAATGAAAACCTCAACACTGATAGACAGATACAAGGAAGAAAACACAGAAACAGAGTCACAATAGAAGTTGATAACAAAGTTCACCCCCTCCACTGGGATACATCTCCGGGTCCCTCTCCAATTAATGGCTTTAAATGGTACAAAATGGTTCTAGCATCAACTTCAACAATTGTAAAACAGAATGCTGGACAGAAAGTCTTCAAGACTCCTCTCTGTGGGATTACAATATGGTATTCAAAAGATAAAGACCCAAAATGTAACAGAGAATACAGTCGACTCTTAATACAAACAACAATCTGGAAACTACAATGAAACTCTCCAAACTTCTATAACAGAGAAACAATGTACTGCGCTCTCCATGAGCTGTCCCCCTCTTTTGGACGCTAGCTTCCTCTATTTAAGCCTCATAAGTAACGGATTTGTCTTCTTTCACATAGTTGTTACCAAGGAGACAAAATGTAAAAGAAATGCGACTATTCACATCCCCTGCCAAATGCCCACTCGTCATCATAACAGGCTATTCATCTCCTTAACTGAACCAAAGAACCAAAAGAAAATGTTACCAATGCGTCGGTTCCATTCCTTGAGACGTTGCATCCCATCTGTGTACCAACTGCAAAAACCATGATGGAAAATCCCTGCGTGAACGCATGCTGAGTATTTGAATCGAAATTTTTAGTTATCTGGGCTTCCTCCATTGCGGAAGAGTGATACGCAATGGGCTCTGATATTTTTCCTCCGATGATCTCTGTCTCAATCGGCTGTCGGCTGGTTTTCGAGTCGGAACGCATGTCACTTTGGTCTCCGTAGTTGCGGATGGTCAGACGGTAAAGTCTCCTGATTCGAATTTTCAAACCGTAAGTCTTGGGATTCTGCCGTTGTGGCTGCCGGAAGCATTCTCCTTTATATATCCGCCGTTGCGGCCCCCAAATCGCTCCGAATTCCGATCGGTCCGACGTCCGTTAAGCTTTCGCCGTTGCAGAAGGGAAATGCTTCTGACCTCCGACATTGCGGATGAGGAAAGGCTTCCGAGCCCCGCCGTTGTGGAAGGGAAAAGCTTTCGATCCCCGACGTTGCGGACGAGGAAATGCTTCCGAGCCCCACCGTTGCAGAAGGGAAAAGCTTCCGATCCCTGACGTTGCGGACGAGGAAAGGCTTCCGAGCCCCGCCGTTGCGGAAGGTAAAAGCTTCCGATCCCCGACGTTGCGGACGAGGAAAGGCTTCTGAGCCCCGCCGTTGAGGAAGAAAATGCTCTTCCGTCCTCCGATCTGCGTGGCTTCTTGGTGTATCCGCCGTCCGATTTCCTTCACGCGTGGCTTCTATGAACCATGTACCATATTGGATCGTTAAGGAGCAATAATATGCTAGATCAATCCTCCCCATTGGAGAGCTTTTGGACCACCAAAAGCCTGAATTATTCTGCAAGTAAGTGAGGGTAGAGTTCCCTCACTTTACCAATCTCCATCCATCTTTCTTTACTAGGATGCATCCCCTTCAGCCCCACTTGAAGGTACTCAACATTCCCCCTTCGTGAAGTCCTTACATTTCTGTCAAGAATAGCATCATCCTGCAACTCTCTCATATATTCAGGTGCCAAATCATCTATTGAAGGAATCTGTATGTTAATTTCTTCATCCATGATCATAGGAGGCTCATACAATTTAAGATTCTCAACATTGATAACTGAATAAATTTGCATGTATGGAGGTAAATTCAAGTGAAAAGCATTAGTACCGATATTTTCCAAGATCTCAAAAGGACCATACCTGATAGGCTTAAACTTTTTACCTTCTCCTTCCATCCTTTCTTTGGTGATGTGTAACCAAACTCGGTCACCAACCTGAAATTGATGATCAATTCGATGCTTGTCATGCCTGGCTTTGTACTTTGCCTGGCTCTTCTCCAACTGTTCTTGAACTGCCTGCTACACTACTTGGTTTCTCTGAATGAACTTCAAAGCTTTATCTGCATCATGATGTCCATCCACTGCATCTTTTCCAAAAGAGAAGTCCATCGGTGTTTTTGGCAGATAACCAAAACAAGTTTCAAAAGGAGATCTTTTCATGGAAGAATGAACTGCATGATTGTAAGCATGTTGTATATATTGCAACTGCTCATCCCAAAGTTTAGGATTTTTACTACAATATCCTCTAAGCAGCTGAACCACTATTCTATTCACTACCTCTGTTTTCCCATTGGTCTGTGGATGAAAAGCTGTACTTTTCTTCAGTTTAGTGTCCATAAGCTCCCATAAAGTTGACCAGAATTTTCCCAAGAACTGGGAATCCCAATCAGATATAATAGACGTGGGCAGCACAAAATGTACCCAAACATTTTGAAAGAATAAAAGAGCTGTTTGTTCAGCAGTGATCTGCTTGTTACATGGCATTAAGATACACATTTTGCTGAACCTATCCACAACAACATATAGGTAATCATGCCCTTTTTTAGACATAGGTAGTCCCCCTACAAAGTCCATAGAAATACTTTCCCAAGGACGAGAAGAAACTGGAAGAGGAGTGTACAAACCCAATTTCCTATTGCTAGGCTTACTTGTTGCACACATAACACAACCCCTTAGATATTTAGCTACAGTTTCTTGCATTTGGGGCCAATAATAATAATTCTGCAATACAGACAATGTTTTACTTACACCAAAATGTCCTACAATCAATGAACTATGTGCTTCTCGAACCACATGCACTCTCTCTTTTTCTAGAATACAGAGTTTACCGAGATGATACAAGAGCTGGTCATGCACAAAATAGTTCTCTTCCTGTTTACCATGTATTAGTGATGCATATACTTCCTTAAAATCTTTATCTTCTGCATACTGTTCAATATAACTTTCATGTGTTAATGAACTATTCTGAAGAATGATTGAAGCATTCATAGGTGGCCTTGATAACATGTCTGCTACTTTGTTATGAATTCCGTTTTTGTACTTAATGACGAGATGAAACTGTTGTAAGAAAACCATCCATCTTAAATGCCTACTTTGTTGTATCTTAGTTTGAGATTGTAAATATTGAAGTGGCTGATGATCAGTATGTATGACTGTCTCTTTCCCCATGATATAATGTTTCCATTTCTTCACACTCTGTACTAAAGCATACAATTATTTGTCATAGGTTGGATAGTTACTTACTGCAGTAGACAATGTTTTTGAATGGTAACAGACTGGCTTCCTTCCTTGCATCAAAACTGCTCCCATGGCAAACCCACTAGCATCGATTTTGATCTCAAATGGCTGGTACAAATCTGGCAATGTCAGAACTGGTGCGGTGCTAATTATTTCCTTCAAAGTGTCAAAGGCTCTCTAATGCTTGCCTCCCCACTGGAAATTAATTTAACACTTGTCAATGCATGTAAAGGCGCAGCAATGGAAGAAAACCCAGAAATGAATTTTCTCCAATACTAAACCGCACCCAGAAAAATTATGATTTCAATAACGGTGTTAGGCCGTGGCAAGTTTACAATGACAGCAACCTTGGTTGGGTCCACTCACAGGTGGCCTCCACCAATAATATGGCCTAGATATACTAAAGAAGTTTTAGCAAATTCACATTTAGACATTTTTACATAAAGCTTTTCCTTTCTCAGTACATCTAAAATTTTCTTCACATGTACAACATGATCTTCCCAAGTTTTGCTAAACACAAGGATATCATCTAGATATACAATTACAAAATCATCAATGAATGAATGAAAGACATCATTCATGACCCGCATGAAAGTAGCCGGTGCGTTACAAAATCCAAAAGGCATTACAAGCCATTCATACAAACCCTGTTTCATCTTAAAAGCTGTTTTCCAAGCATCATGCTCAGCGACACGGATTTGATGATACCCACTACGCAGATCCAATTTTGTAAAGTAAGTTGCATGTTTCAACTGATCAAGAAAATCATCAATACGAGAAAGAGGATACCTATTTTTAATGGTGATTTTGTTAAGGGCCCTGTAGTCGATACACATCCTCCACGACCCATCCTTCTTTGGAACCAAGACTATGGGAGAGCCACAAGGAGAAGTGTTGGGCCGGATGACCCCCTTCTTAACCAGCTCCTGAACCTACTTCTTGATCTCCTCATTCTGCATTACAGACATCTGGTACATGGCTATGTTTGG
>LPNX010779041.1:414196-427184 GCA_001517045.1 Pseudotsuga menziesii | reverse complement strand
CCTTTCTGCTCGCTCATCGAGTAGAATTTCCATCATGGCTTTCATGCTCATAAAAGCCTCTAGAAACTCAGTTTCAAAAATGACAGGTTTTTCCCATTCAGTATGTCCTTCTTCTTCCCCTCGTGGAGAAGACATGGTTCTTGAGGATGTTCTCCTGGAGCCAATCTCAGGATCTCCTTCAACTAATTCTCCTTCACCAAGCTTTAACCTGGACCTAGTAAGCATTCACAAACTTGTACAACAGTCAACCAGCTCTGATACCAAATATGATCCATAGGACCTCAACTTGAGTGCATTAGAAGTTTGTTGTAAAAGAATGCATGCAACAGGTTAATTAATGGACAGTATTAGTAGCAATTAAATGCTCAGAACAGAAATGAAAACCTCAACACTGATAGACAGATACAAGGAAGAAAACACAGAAATAGAGTCACAACAGAAGTTGATAACGGAGTTCACCCCCTCCACTGGGCTACATCTTCGGGTCCCTCTCCAATGGGTACTGATCCAATTAATGGCTTTAAATGGTACAAAATGGTTCTGGCATCAACTTCAGCAACTGTAAAACAGAATGCTGGATAGAAAGTCTTCAAGACTCCTCTCTGTGGGATTACAATCTGGTATTCAAAAGATAAAGAACCAAAATGTAACAAAGAATACAGTCGACTCTTAATACAAACAACAATCTGGAAACTACAACGAAACTCTCCAAACTTCTATAACAGAGAAACAATGTACTACGCTCTCCACGAACTGTCCCCCTCTTCTAGTCGCCAACTTCCTCTATTTAATCCTCATAAGTAACAGATTTGTCTTCTTTCACACAGTTGTTACTAAGGAGACAAAACGTAAAAGAAATGCGACTGTTCACATCCCCTGCCAAATGCCCACTTGTCATCATAACAGGATATTCATCTCCTTAACTGAACCAAAGAACCAAAAGAAAACATGACCAATGCGTCGGTTCCATTCCCTGAGATGTTGCATCCCATCTATGTACCAACTGCAAAAACCATGATGGAAAATCCCCGCGCGAACGCATGCTGAGTATTTGAATCGGAAGTTTTAGTTATCCAAGCTTCCGCCGTTGTGGAAGAGTGATACGCAACGGGCTCCGATATTTTTCCTCCGATGATATCTGTCTCAATCGGCTATTGGTTGGTTTTCAAGTCGAAATGCATGTTACTTTGGTCTCCGCAGTTGTGGACGGTCAGATGGTAAAGTCTCCCGATTCGACTTTTCAAACCGTAAGTCTTGCGCTTCCGCCGTTGCTACTGCCGGAAGCATTCTCATTTATCTATCCACCGTTGTGGCCCCCGAATCACTCCGACTTCGGATCCGTTTGACGTCTGTTAAGCTTCCGCAGTTGCGGAAGGGAAATGCTTCCGACCTCCGACGTTGCAGACGAGGAAAGGCTTCCGAGCCCCACTGTTGTGGAAGGGAAAAGCTTCCGATCCCCGACGTTGCGGACGAGGAAAGGCTTCTGACCCCCGCTGTTGCGGAAGGGAAAAGCTTCTGATCCCCGACGTTGCAGATGAGGAAAGGCTTCTGAGCCCTGCCGTTGCGGAAGAAAATGCTCTTCTGTCCTCCGATTTGCGCGGCTTCTTGGTGTATCCACCGTCCAATTTCCTTCACGCACGGCTTCTATGAACCATGTACCATATTGGATCGTTAAGGAGGAATAATCCACCGGATCACTATGAGATATGGACATGAAGAGCGTAAAATGTACGACACTTCATAATATTTGGAAGCAAGTGCTATATCAAAAGACAAGATAAGAAGATTGGAAAATTTGACTCTCGAGTAGGCGAGGGCATAGTCGTTGGATGTTCATCCAAAAGGAAAGCGTACAAATGCTACAATTTGAGATTAGACAAGGTGATTAAAAGAATCAACGTGAAAATTGATGAGTGAAAACTAACATCATCCAGAGAAGACTCAGAATAATCAGATGATGAAGAAGAGGAAGTTTCTGATCAGAAAGAAATGAAGAAAATTAAAATGGAAGAACAACTAGATGAAGAACAACTCACGGAAGATGGAGAACATAGTTAGCCAATTGTGGAACAAGAAGAACAGAGGGATCAATAGATACCTAAGAATTGTTGCTAGAAGAATAATCCATCAGATCAAATTATTGGTGATAAGGATGTCGGAATAGGAACTAGAAGAAGACTATCCAGAAGAAATGAGCAAGTACACTTCTCTTTATTGTCTACAACTGAACCAAGAAATTTTGCAGAGGCTAGTACAAATGACCAATGGGTCAAAGCGATGGAAGGATAATTAGATCAAATTGAGAAGAATGAAACTTGGGAACTTGTTCCTATACCAAGTAACAAGAATATGATTGAAACAAAGTGGGTTTTCAAAAACAAAATGACTGAAGATGGACAGGTGATCAGAAACAAGGCTCGATTGGTTTGTAAAGGCTATGCTCAGATCGAAGGAATACACTATGATCTACCTGGAATGCTTCCATAAAGGGTGTCATGTAAAACCTAACATTTATAAAAGAGGACAAGCATGCCATAGAGCATCCATTGTACGCTGGAAGTGCAAAACTAAATCCACTGTACAATTTTTTGAAAACTTTAATTGGAAGTGTTATTGGAAAACAAAAGCCCATTGAAAATGAGAATTAGATGAATGCTCAAATACAAATACTTTACCTGTCATATGTCTATGCTTTGTTGGGCATGAAAATAAATATGATCTGGATTAGCTGGAACTATAATACCGTGGGTTAAAGAATTTGTACAAAATAATTTCTCACACTAACTTTTTTCCTTAAAGAAATATCATAATGCTTGCACGAAACAATACCATGGACTTTTTTCTTTGCTTATTATTCTTCACAGTTTTAAATACTTGTAAAATTAAAAAAAATTAACATAGGGTTTTGCTTATCAAATTTAATCATAATCAATCAAACTTAACTATAATTGATTATAATAAATAAAATCAATCATAATAAATATAACTATATGTGTTTAAACAGATTCAAACAAAGTCAACCATAAACAAGAATATTTAATCATGGTCAAATGTAGTCAATTAAAATGAACCATACTTAAATATGATTAAACGTATTTATACTTGGTCCACCATAATCAGCAATAATTATATATTATTAAGCAAGACAAATCATAGTTAACCATAATTAAACATGGTTGTTATCATAATAAACACATTTTGAATTTTAAACCGTTTTAAAATCTGGACAGGATTTAAAATCAGTCATAATAAAAAATCATTTTTGATTAATATGATTGTGGTACTATATACAAATAAAAGAGGAAAAAGAAGTAAGATTTAATACCCCTAATTTTGATTTGGAATGTATTAAATTAGTGTAAATGATGTAAATATGGTAGTACCGATTCCTAGTGTGGAGCTCAAGGCCAACCCTTGACTAGTGAATGCCTAGGCATGTATAATACAAATATTTCTATATGGATTGTGTGTTTGGATCATCATGCCAATTATGATACTATGTAAATATTATGTTGGAATAATAATAAAATGGTCCACGACGGTTGTGTAAAGAGCACTAGAGGGGCTATGATTCCACTAGAGGGAAAGAGGAAATGAGGGCTATGGAAGAGTAAATCCTCTATTGCCAAGTGTCAACCTTAGAACTCATCCATTTGCTTCTATTTTCCTTAAATGGGCCAATTACTTACTTTTGATTGTTTTATCCAATTATTGAATGCATGAGTGAGGTTGGTGAGGGAAGTCTTCTCATGTATTTATGGAAGCCTGGGATGTTTGTATACTTCTAGGATTGTTGTAAGAGTCCCCTCTTCTATGGTTGGAAGTTACATGTCAAATGTACTTTTCCCCATCCTCTCATTTTTCCTTTGGAGTCTATCATCCATTTTTCATTGACATATTTTTACACTAGATTTACACTACATAGACTTCTTACTTTTGTTGTTCATTTCCATTATTGCACTGAGAGTAGTGAGGTTCTTACAACCCAGTATGGGGGAGATGTGTAACATTACGTAACGATGTCACATTTGTACCAAAAATAAAAGTAATTCCCAATATGGGGGAGATGTGTAGTGGTATGTAATGTTGTCACGTTATGTACAAAATTAAAAAAGTAATTTTTTTTTATTTTTTATTTTTATTTTTATTTTGGCCCATAAAATAAAAAATTGGATGCCTCCCGGTGCTCAATAAGTCCGTGTTTAGGATGGATCTATGTTGGTCATCACCAAACTGTGTAATAACCAAAAATTCAAATTTATGGAGGAAAAATTGCAGATTTGAGAGAAAAGAGATAGTTGTAGGTGAGCATATAGGTTGGGAAAGATATGAACCTTTACCCATTGATTTTTCCTATTCTTGAATGCTTGAGAAACCATAAATTAGTTCTACAGGAGGTTCTCCAACAACATACAACATATTGCACTCCTATTGCACACTAGTAAGCATTGTAAGGGTTGGATTTCCTAAGGGAACTATGGATAAGAGAAGGGAAATGTCTTCCTTGTCTTGTGTGGAGCAATTGGAAGGAGTGACATGGTTGTAATGGCTGAGTGAGATTCACATAGCTCACTCTAGATAAGCATTTGGCTAACTATTGAGATCATAATGAGTTGTGGGTTGAGAGAGAGAAGCATGTAGGCGTTTCCTTAGCCTCTAGCCCAGCTTGGGGGTGTCCTCTTAGTAGAAAGAGTATATGTTGGACGACGTGCCTACAATTGGGTGCAAAATTTCTCACACAACCATTTTCTTGGATATTCTTATTTAAAGATAAGTATTCTCGGTGTATTTGAATGTGTAATGATTTTATTTTATGCATGTAACTTATGCGATATGCGTGTGTGTGTGGATAAAGTTTATTGATGATGTGTTTTCCATTTATGCATCAGCACACACATTTTATTGTTTATGAATTCATAATATGTCCATGTGGTGAAATTTAGAATCCTGGAATTCATAAATACCCCCCTCTGTTGATCGAATCGCATGACTATTTAAGAAAATGTTAGTTTATATATTTAAAACTTATGAAAGCCACCAAGGTCAAGCGTTAGTGCAAAGTTTGAGGGTAGTTTACATGATCATTTTTTTTTGGTAGCTATTGGTTTGTACTACTGCAACAAGTGAATTTTTTTAGTGAGTAAGGCTATAAAAAGTTATAGTAGGAACAAAAAACATTTGTATTTAAAGGAAAATCTCTCTCTCTCTCTCTCTCTCTCTCTCTCTTATTATATTCAGAGCTATATGTTATTTACTTTCATCCTCATAGATTTGTGTAGCCTATTTGAACATAATGTGAAAAATGGAGATATTAAGGACCGTTCAAAAAAAGAAAAAAAAAGGAGGTTTTGTTGCTTCATTAGATACAACACAGGTAATTTTTTAAATATTTTTTTGATTATTTTTTCTATCATCAACATCCTTTCTGGCGTTCTTTATCTTATTAGAAAGATTTGAATAGAAATTCAATCTTTGGGTCGTGATTAATACTTCAAACCACCACAAAGTACCTATGATGGGGATATTTGGATTTCAATGGTAATATGGTTATCTTAGGAGGTTTTGAACACAAGGGATGGATCTCAAGGACATGGCCATTGTAATGGGAGGAAAGCAACGCAATTAGGATCTAAATGAAGCTTCTAGGAGTCATGGGCCATGGACAAGTATTAAATCCACCACACTATCTCTTTAAATGAGATATGTGGCATCTAAGTTTAATATGGTTTCTTTTATAATTCCTTGTGCAAAAGGGATGGACCTAAAAAGCTTACTAATGGGAAAGGGAGACAGCTAATTCCATTTGTACCTGGATGAAGCCTCTAGAGGCCAAGGGCCATAAATAAGGTCATAAACCATAAAACATGTCCTAGAGGAAATCATTATACTTGTGGTGGAATTTAGGTGCTACTATGAGGTTTTGTACACTAGGGATGGGTTTCAAACTGTTTGTACTTGAGTTTGTACCTAGACTATAGAGGTGCAAATCCCAAACATCTTGTACAAGAAGGATTTGGATCCAAGAAATGGTTGCATTATGTATTTTTTATGGGAATATATAATGATTAGGGTAATAATGTTTCATAACAAGTTATGTACAACAAGGACTAATACAAGGAGTAAACAATTCCAAAGACCACATGAATATGAATCTCAAACATAACATAAACGATATTTAATCTCTAATACATAGGACACAGAATGCATCCATATATCATGATATAACATTCCTGGACATAAATACTTTCTGAACAAGATATATATGAAAGGTGACTCTTCTTGTGTGCACTTTAAGATAAACACTTTATCAAAAAACGAGTTCATAAGAAGAGAAATCACACTGATCACATACATTATTTATAATCAATGAATAAAACTAGAACATATTATAGATTATATATCATTTCAAAAAAGGTCTACAAACATGCTTACAAAAGATCAAAGTTTTCTTGCTTCAAATCAATAATAATGTCTCCTTATCCTTCTGAAAACCAACACCTATTTGTTCTATTTCATGCATTTATAAACAAACACATAACTAAAACAATTTGAGATCCAAGCTTAGGGGGGATCGAACTAACTCAAAATAGTAAATAAATATTACATCAAATATTTACATGTTATGCTTATTTAGACTATCATATGCAAAATTTTCCATCTAGACTTATATGCCACCTGTTAACTAATGAGTCAAGGTGATAAGTCATCTTGAACTTCAATTCTATCCTTGCTTTGAACATCATGTCACATAGACATATGGAAGTGAAGGATGTTGAAGAATGACCTGTTAGATACTCCTAGCTACATCAGCCAATATGGTACGCCCATCTAGTGCCTAAGATCCTTTTTGTAGCTGAGCATTCTCTTTCTTCATTTCTTGGAATCTTTCTTGAAGCTCTATGTTATGCTTAATCAACTCCTCGTCTTTTTTTGTGTTATTTCCTTCTTTTTACAGCTTCTTTTGTAGTCACTACTAGTTCTTGATAACTGACACTAATTTCTTCCAATTCCTCCTTCAACCGCCTATTAGCTTGAACAAATTTTTCATTAGAATCATTAAGGTGCTCATTGTGACTTGTAATGCTGCAATGCTCTTTTAAGCTCTTCAATTTCTGACTCTGTCTCCATTGGTGGTTGATGTATAGGTATTTATACATTCAAACTTGGAGAAACTTCAACCTAATCCTCAACATTTAAAGCTTCTTGGACTTTAAATAACTTCTCCATATTCTGTACATTAGCAAGATCATAGAATCAGGTATTGGACCACTAAATCTCATGATTTGACATTCCAATAGCATCTCCTTGCATAGATTCCACATATTATGATGTTGGAATGTGTCAAATTACATATCATGGAAAAACATTAGAAAATCTTCATAAAATCAGGCTAGTAAGCATATGAAATCAAATATTTGAATACCTTAGAAAATATTTAAACAAATATGAGCCAAATTATATCCATTAACTAGGAAATGCATAAGGTATAATAGAACAAATATTAAGGAATACAAGAAAAACATATATTGTATACTATGGATAGATCTTTAAAAAAACAAATGAGGCTAATAAGGAAAAATAAATAAAAATAAAGTGTAATAACTTAGTTGTTAAGCCCTAGACTTATGATCCTTCATCTGACTTATGTTCTTTTGCATTATGGACTTATGATATTTTATATGATTGTGGACTTATGCTCCTTTGCATGAATAATGTGATTAAGGACTTATGATTATTGTTTCATAATAGAGCTTTGGACTTTGGCACTATTATTAATGTTAATGTTATTACTAACATCTTTGTTATCTTTGAATGTTGTTACTATTGATTAAATAAACAACTGGCTTAGCAAAGGCAACTAAAAGAGTGTGGGGAACCATGAATTCCACAAAGTGACGGGGAATGGAAACATCCCTTGCACTTTATAACTTCTTTTTGGCTTAAGTTTGTCCATCCCAATTCATATTTGCACCCTGGTGACATTAATAAGGTTGGTCACCTAAACCTTGTACAATGGACCTTATTCTCAATATTTATGGACTATGGAGTTAATATTTCATCTTTTGCACACATTAGTGAACCCCTCTTGCATAGGGAGTCCTCCTTGGGAATTTATTCCCTCACATTAATTTGTTTTTGGTCATTTATGAGCCCTTTTTCTAGTTTTTAGGGGATGTAAGCTATTTTTTAGCTTCCACTCTTACACTATGCATTGAGAGAGGGAATCCAATAGGGTCATAACTATCATGGAAGCACAAAATTAGGATTAATCGATGGAATGGAGGGTGGCAACCATACGATATACTTTTTATTAGTGAGAGATGACTGCAGGGGACTGTCATCGGGAGTTGATTTTGAGGGTTGTAGTTGTAGCCGATGTTCTTTGTTTGCTATGGTTTTGGTGTGGCTATATATTGCAGCCTATAGATGTTCCCTGATATGTGGTTTTCCTTGATTTTTATCCTCACTAACAACACACACATAACAACACCAAAAAATAGATTAATTTGCAAATAATCAACAATATTAATACTTGATTATTTATGAACTATGCTATCAAACAAACCAAAAGTACATAAATTAGTTATTCATGCCGAAGATGATGCTTATAATGTATTATTCATGTTCTTGTTTCAAGTATGACCCTTAGCTCGCACTTTGGAAATTATTATTTGAGTCTCAAAATTAATTATTTAATTAAGTGTCATAATTAAATAATTAAGTGTCACAACTTTAGTTATAATTCAATCTCTAGAGTTAAAAGTTTTAATTATTTGGGTGAATGGTTAGTCGTCTTAATAGTAATTCATCTATATCTGTTGTGCTTATAATTAAGTTAGTATTAATTTAAGCACCTTTGTCCTTATATCAAGGGTCTAGGACATTACAAGTGGTATCAGAGTTGAAGGTTTCAACACTACAACTATTGGGCCTTCTATGAAGTTTCAAGTCACTTTGTAAACATGCATTTGCATTAGATAACTTGGATGCATGCGCTTTAATATAGTTTCACATGTGAGTTATTTAATTAAACGGTCATCTTGGTATGGCTATGGACTTGATGTTCAACCAGTAAGGAAAAATTTTGGAAGGATTTCTATCCCCTTGTCCAATAAGGTAGATTGTCACTTAAAAAAGTTGGCTGGTTACTTTATAAAAGAGACAAAAAGTAGTTTTAATGATAATGAACTTATACCAATTTGTTTTTTATTAACAAAATGTTGATAATGAACACATTGCAGCTCCCAGTGATTGATTGAGCAAGCATTGTTTCCACAAAACTGATATTTTAATCAAACCCGTGAAGACTGAAGATCCAACAAGTACAAGTTCAGTAGTAGGAAGTTAGAGATTGGAGATGGATTTTGAGGAAGGAAAAAGACGATATAGTCCTGAAGAGGAGTTTATTGAGGGAAGAAGGTCAATTATACATAAGAGGAGTAGTGAACTATTAAGCTTGGAGGATTCAGTGAGGAAGTGTAGAGAGGATAATAAAATGACAATTCATATACAGGAGCAAATTATGAATGATATAAAATAATTGAAGACCATCCAAAGATCCGCTAAAAAGTGTCATAAAAGAGGTTATGTGAGGTATAGATCATCTTAAAGGAGACCTTATCACTCATACAGAAAGAAGGGGTATGCATCCATCAACATAAAGAGTAGTTCTGAAAGATCTCCAGTGAGACACAAGAAGAGGAGGTATGCTCGATATGAACTAGTAGGAGAACTTAGAAGAATCAAGCCACCAAATTTTGATGGAGGAGTAAAACAAGGAGAATATGTTGAAGCATGGAAGTTGGGACTCACGAAGTCCTTCCAGTTGCACCAATACACACCTAACATGAAAGCACGAGTAGCCATATACCATTTGCAAGGAAAGGAATCTATCTGGTGGGATCAACTAGTTAAGCTAAAAGACATCGACGAAGACATAATTTCTTGGAATAAATTTAAGAAGTACTTCCAGAAGGAATACGTTTCTAATCATTACTACGAAAAAAAGATGGAATATTTATTTGAGCTTAAGTTGGGAAGCATGAATATGGATTCCTATGAGAAGAAGTTTTTGGAACTTTTGAAGTATGTGGACTTCATCAAAGATGAGAAGGTAAATATTCAAATGTTCCAAAGTGGTCTTCCTTAATATTATAGAGATAAAATCCAATATGATAGACCAAGGAACCTTAAGGATTCCATCTGGAAGGAAAAACACTTATATGCACAAAATAAGAGCAAGGCCCCATATCAGAAGAATTGGAAGGATATGAAGAAGAACAAGCTAGAGTAGAGAACAAAAGGTTTAGGTCCTTCAAAGCTCAGAAACAATCATTATTATCAACAAGGAAAATCAAGGGAAGAGCCTTCAGGGAAAAGAACACCCTTGGAATGTTGGATATGCAAGGAAAATCACATTTCCAGTTAATTCCAGCGTAGGAAAAATAACTTTCACAACATTCAAGAGGTTTATAATGTTATATATGTAGTTGGAAGTATTCAAAGGATCTACACAACCCTCGATGGGAGGAAAGCTGACCACCGATCCTGAATGATTGAGGTAGCATGTAAGACTGCTAATAAAACCATATCTATTTTGATTGATTCAGGAGATAGCAATAGTTACATTGCACCTAATCTAGTTGAGAAATGTCATTTGAAGAAAAGTAAACTTGAAACAACAAATCTAGTATAGTTAGCTACAGGAGCCAAGAGGAAACTCTCTGAATTTGTAAAAGTGTGTACTTTAGAAATGAATGGAATGAAAACCTATGTAGGCTTAAACATCATACCCTTTGGGGTCATATGATGTGTTGATCGACATGGATTGGTTGGATGCACGCCATGCAATTCTAGATTGCCATAATAAAACTTATACTTGTTTGGATGAAGAACGGAACCGAGTGACAATCAAACGTATACCTAAACCCATATCCAAGAGGAACATCACAACTCTACAATTGAAGAAATGTATTAGAAAGGGATGCTAGTTATATGCAATTCACATGGAAGAATCAAAATAAGGAAAAGACACTGAGCTACAGGATTATCTAATACTACAAAAATTTGTAGATATATTACAAGAACCGCCAAGAATACCTCCTAAGAGGGACATTGATTTTTCTATTGACTTGGTTCCAGGAACAATACCTTCATATAAAACACCTTATAGAATGAGTACTCTAGAGTTAAAGGAATTACAAATGTAGTTAGAGGAGCTACTAAAAAAAGGTTACATAAGGCTCAATGTTTCACCTTGGGGAGCCTTTGTGTTATTTTTGTAGCAAAAAGATGGAACTATAAGACTTTGAATAGAGTATAGATAGTTGAACAAAGCAATGGTTAAAAACAAGCACCCCTTACCAAGAATTGATGACTTGTTTGATCAATTGAGAGGAGCCAAGGTGTTTTCAAAAATAGATTTGACATCGAGATACCACCAAATTAGAATTAAGAATGAGGATATTAGTAAGACAACATTAAAAACAAGGTATGGACACTATGAGTTCACAATAGTACACTTTGGTTTAACAAATGCACCTGCAACATTCATGTGTTTAATGAATGGAGTCTTCAGAAAGTACTTAGATAAGTTTGTGATTGTATTCTTGGATGACATCCTTATTTATTCCAATATAGAAGAATATCATGAAGAACATCTAAGACTAGTAATGCAAGTGCTTAGAGAACATTAGTTGTATGCCAAATGAATCAAGTGTTCTTTTTATCAAGGAAGAATCCACTACCTAGGGCATATCATATCTCAAGAAGGCGTTTCAGTAGATCTTGAGAAGATAAGAGCCATTATGAAATGGTCAACACCTAAGAGTGTATCAGAAGTCATATCCTTCATGGGGTTAGATGGATACTACCGAAGGTTCATCGAAGGATTCTTGAAGTTAGCTCATCCTATCACAACCTTGCAAAAGAAAGGTGTAAAGTTCGAATGGATTTATAAGTGTGAAGATAGTTTTCAAAGACTTAAGGAAATTCTTACGAGAGTGCACTAGTGATAAAAAATGTGGACCCTGAAGGAAACTTTGTTGTATGCACAGATGCATGCAAGCAAGACATTGGTGGAGTATTAATGCAGGATGGACATGTGATCAATTACGAATCTAGAAAGTTGAAGGAACATGCGTAGAAATATGCCACCCATGACTTAGATCTTGCAACTATCATCCATGCTTTGAAGATATGGATACATTATCTAATGGGTAAAAATTTTGAGTTGAAAATTGACCATGATGGGTTAAAATACTTGTTTGAGCAGTCTAATTTGAATGCAAGTTAGGGGAGATGGATGGATTTATTATGTGAATATGACTTTGACATAAAGCATATCAAAGGTAAGGAAAATAAAATAGTTGATGCGCTTTGTAGGAAGATACATGTGATACATGTAGCAACTATAAACACTAGCACATCAGATTTAAAGGATAATATCATTGATCCAGTGTTACAGATGAACTTTATTAGCAGGTGAAATAAGAATTGAAACAAGAGAAAATTCCATAGAAATTTGGTATAAGTTTAAAGAAAATGAGATCCTCACGCACAAAGATNGAGAGAGAGAGAGAGAGAGAGAGAGAGAGAGAGAGATCATCAATATTAATACTAATTATTAATTAATTAAATCAAAAGGCATGCCTCTTAGTAAAGACACAATGGGATTATATAAGACCCATCATTGTAAATGTAATATCATAAATGATCTATTATTCATATATTTATCCATTTATGGAGTTTCTATCCCATTTACGTTGGATTTTTTAGTAAGAAACAATATTTTACTGTTCGAGTGGTATCAGAGCTAGTTTTGATTCCGGCCCTTGGACACATCCTCTATTAGACTTTTTCTGATAAACATTTCAGAGTTTCTCTGAATCCAAGTCTTTGACAAAGATTTTGTTTTTTAAAATAGTTCCTTGGCCATTATCCAAAATCTAGTTAAAAAAATATTATTCAGCTGCATACTTGAAGGAAA
>LPNX010779041.1:350493-410327 GCA_001517045.1 Pseudotsuga menziesii | reverse complement strand
GGTACTAATAATGTGATTGAATGGATTATGATCTAGGTGGAACCATAAGGGGATTTTATGGTACAACTTGTTTCCATTTTTGGCAGCAAGGTCAAGCTGCTTCGAAATCGAGAAATTGGGAAGGTAAAGGTCCAATGGACCCATTATAGTCCTGAGGATTTGACTTGGGAGCTGGAGGATTCCATGAGGGAAGCATACCCTTATCTATTTTAAAATTTTGTGGCATGCATGTAATATGCATTGAGGATGCTGCATTGTTTAAGGGGGAGGGGGTAATACACCAGTTGTTAAGCCCCAGACTTATGATGCTTCATGTGACTTATGTTCTTTTACATTATGGACTTATGATATTTTATATGATTGGGGACTTATGCTCCTTTGCATGTTTAATGTGATTAAGGACTTACAATTATTGTTTCATAATGTGACTTTGTACTTTGGAACTATTATTAATGTTAATGTTATTTCTAGCATCTTTGCTATCTTTAAATGTTGTTATTATTAATTAAATAAACAACTGGTTCATCAAAAGAAACTTAAAGAGTATGGGATACCATGGATTCCACAAAGTGAGGGGGAATGGAAACATCCCTATCACCTTATAACTTGTTGTTGGCTTAAGTTTGTCCATCCCAATTCATATTTGCACCTTGGTGACATTAATAATGCTGGTCACCCAAACCTTGTACAACAAACCCTATTTGCAATATTTATGGACTATGGAGTTAATATTGCATCTTTTGCACACCTTAGTGGGCCCCTCTTGTCTAGGGTGCCATCCTTGGGAATAGATTCCCTCACATTTATGTGTTTTTGGTCATTTATGAACCCTTTTCCTAGTTTTTAGGGGTTGTAAGCTATTTTTTAGCTTCCACTCTTACACTATGCATTGATGATCCTATTTTTGTGCTTCCATGATATTTATGACCCTATTGGATTTCCTCTCTCACCTATTTCACCCTCCTTGATGTTTTGTAACCCCCTTTATGCATTAGTGTAACTTATGCTATCTAACCGTGTTGGGAATGTTGATATTAGAGACTATGTTGAGACTTAGAGTGAGTCTAATTGTTTCCCTTTTCTTCCATTATATCACTCTACTAGTCCAGGTTCTTGTACAGAAATCAAGGAAATGGGAATGGAGAGCTAGGTCACATGCCATAGGAGGTGGAGACGGACATGAAAGTAGTAGTGGGAAGCATTATGGCTCTCGAAAGAGGTAGTTTCGAGACTTGTGAGACTAAGTGAGCCTCTACCTGTGGATCCATGGTCTCAGCTCGGGGGTGACCTATTCAAGCGAGGAAGGCTTGACAATGTCTACAGCTGGGAGGAAAGATGTCCTATTGCAACGAGTTTCCCATATTTTGAGATAAGTATTTCTCTTATGTTATGTTTTCATTACATTATTGTATTTTGTATATGTGCAATGCTGCTGATTGGTTGTTTGAGTGTTTATGTATTGAATCTCAGTATATGCATGCAGGAAGGATGAATTTCATATACTATGGAATTGAGTCTCTATGCTTATTACTGTCTTTTTATTCTTCTTCTTCTTCTTATTTATAAATTGTAATTTTTGGCTCTACTATATTGAGAGGGGTGCAGCCATATGATATGGTTATCCCATATCTTCTCATTTCTGTGTTGTGAAACCTATTTCATGTTGAGAGTACAGCATCAGGAGTCATTCTCCATTCTTGTAAGTAATAGAAAGAAAGTAGACTTGTGTAGTCCTACGAATATCCTCATATGATTGAGGTGGACAGTAGGCTGGTGTAGTCCTACGGATATCCTCATATGATTGAGGTGGACCCTAGGCTTGTGTAGTCCTACAAATATCCTCATATGATTGGCGTGGACAGTAGGCTTGTGTAGTCCTACAAATATACTCATGTTGTGAGGTGGTGTACTTTACTATGTAAAGTAGATATACTATGTGATGTATGACTAGTCATGGTCAACAGGTGCTACAAGTCTCCTTTAGGGATTAGCTACCCCTAGAGTGATTTACTTTATCATGTGATTATATGAACCGAGGAAATACATATGATCATAGGTTTGGAAATGATCTTATGAGTATGATATGATAAAGATGATTATTTAATGGAAACACATATGGACCATGCAGAGATATTTAATATAAGCACAGAGAAAGAGAGAGAACTCGAATTGCATATGTTTCCACCAAGTAAACTCGAATTGATTAGATATCATTTGAGTATTAGTTATGGTAACAAGTTTAGTTAATTAATGAATCAACTCCTTAATTAATGCAAGTGATTGTTGGAAATAAACACTGATGGAGAAGCACTAGTTTTGTTCGGTTACATTCAGTTCAGTTCAGTTACATTCAGTTTGGTTACATTCAGTTACTGTTCAGTTACATTCAGTTCTATTTAGTTACATTCAGTTCAGTTTAGTTACATTCAGTTCTATTCAGTTACATTCAATTCAATTTAGTTACACTCAGTTGTATGCAGTTACACTCAGTTCCATTCAGTTGCATGTAGTACCATTCTGTTCAGCTCAGTTGACAACTCAATTAGAGTTAGTTAATTAATGGAAGGCGCATATATTCATGTGGAAGATAATTATGGAGTGCCAGCTTGACACCAGATCAGTATGGGGTGCATGATTAAAGATGGATCAGTGTTCTAAGTGTTAACAAGTTGTCGCTACATGCAACAATTCTATTTTTGTTGTAAAAACTATTTTGAATTGTTATTAAAGTGCTATGCACTTGGCAAGTTAGACATGGTGTTCCATTTAATCTCCACTCTCTAGTGCTCTCAGTGAAAGCAATTTGCTATTGTGTTGTAATCATTCTCTGCTACTAATCTATCATATATTCTAATATCGTTTGCTGGGTTTTTTATCCTCTGAATCGGTAGAGGGTTTTCCCAGGGTATATCCTATGTTCTATGGTTTGATTTATGTCTTTGGATTATTGTTGATATTTATATGCACTGTTATGATGGATTAAAGTTTTAAAGTTCAAGTTTCTTCATATTTTGCTCAATCACTAACATTTCATTGTGTCCGAAACAGTGTTTCTAGTGAAAAATACCTTTCATTTCAATGAAAAAGCTTTATGGATGCCCAAGATATGTTTGTTTTAGTTCGAGAGTTTTTCGTTGCCAAGATGAGCGCACCTGTCATTTGATTGTAAATGTTTTGTTTACATATTCGTTCTTAGTTGCAGATCCGAGGATGAGTGATGTATTCTTTATGTAAAATTTATTGATGGCTAGAGGGTGGCATCCATACAATTTTATTTTTATTAGTGAGAGATGATTGTAGGGGATAGTCATCGGGAGTTGATTTTGAGGGTTGCTATTGCAACTGATGTTCTTTGTTTGCTATGGTTTTGGTGTGTCAGTAGATTGTAGCCTATTGATGTTCCATGATATGTGGTTTTCCTTACTTTTTATCCTCACTAACAACACACACATAACAACATCGAAAAAATGGATTAAATTGCAATTAATCAATGACATCCATTCTTGATTATTTATGAATTATGCTATCAAACAAACCAAAAGTACATAAATTAGTTATTCACACCGAAGATAATGTTTACCATGTATTATTCATGTTCTTGTTGCAATTACAACCCTTAGCTCGCACTTTGGAAATTATTAATTGAGTGTTGCAAATAATTATTTAATTAAGTGTCGTAATTAAATAATTAAGTAGCGCAACTTTAGTTATAATTCAATCTCTAGAGTTAAAAGTTTTAATTATTTGGGTGAATGGTTAGTCAACTTAATAGGAATTTATCTATATCCATTGTCCTTAGAATTCAAGTTAGTTTTAATTTTAGCACCTTTGACCTTATCTCAAGGGTCCGAGACATTACATAAAGGGCATGGTTCAAAGTACAACTCTAATGTTAACATATGGATCTAATTGGGGATGTAGTTTTTCCCGTAAAGCTCAAAGAACATGCGGAAAAGATGCCTCCTGGAATTGAAATTATTTCCTACCAAAACTACTTTGACACCAATTGGAAGTTGTGATTTCATATAAATCCATTGGGCTTGAGTCTTGTTCAACAAAACCAAAAACTCACTGATATGTACAATGAATTAGGAAACCCACGCCCTTAGTAAACATGTAAATGTTTAAAAAAATGCCCATTAACTGGGATAGAAAGTTCTTCACCTTCCAAATTCTACAGTACAAAAGTATTGTTTTCCAGTAGTTTTGCAAATTTGAATGGACCCAACCACATGTTGCCAACTTCCCACAGTTCTTTTTGTCATCCTTTCGTGCATCCCACCTAAGAACCATATCACCAAGAAGGAAAGTGTCATCTTTGATTTTCCTGTCAAACCTATCTTTCTCCTTATTTATGTATGCATGTGTTTTTTCTGCTAATATTTCCCTTTCATGTTGAACCTCAATCAATTGAAAATTTCTCTTTTGAACCTTATTTGGATCGTCTTCACTGTCCTGCATGAATATCATTATTGGAAGTCCTAACTGAATAGGAAACACAATGTCAATGCCATAAACAATTTGTAAGGGAGATGTACTGATATCCTTTTTGGTAGTTACTTGATCTTCCCAAAGAGCATACTTTAGCATGGTGTCCCAAAACCTCTTTTTCTGAAACAACATCTTTTTGATGTTGTTAATGATGTTCTTATTTGTAGATTATTCCAACACATTACCTTGGGTGTAATAAGGTGTGGAATGCTTAAGTATAATGTCATATCTATTACATAAATCTACCATAACATGAGACTTAAAAGTTGCAGCATTTTCAGTTACTATGTTCCTAGGACAACCAAATATACTTAAGATATTTTATTGCAAAAAAAACTATTATAACGTTATCAGTTTCTCTCCCAGTGGGAATTGCCTCTACCCTCTAAGTGAACAAATCAATGGATTTCAAGATCCATTTATGCTTCCCGCTCAAGGGAGGGTTCATTTCCCCTATAAAATCTAACCCTCATTGTTGAAATGGAGCATCTACTGCAATGGGATTTAAAAGCAAAGATTGAAACTTTTGTTTACCAAATTTTTTTTGACATTCTATACAAGCTATTAACTTGGCATATACATCTAAGAACAATGTGGGACATTAGTAGCTTGTGGGTGATCTGTTGAGAAAGTATACTGAGCATGCAACAACTTCATCCCAATACTCATCTGATAGCTTCTTGTGTGACAACATGCTACGTGACATGTTCATGATGGTTTGGTTCTTTCGTTCAACAACTCCATTCTGTTGTGGAGTGTATCTGGTGGTGAACCGTCTCTGGATGCCATGATGCTTACAAAAATATGTAAACTCATGTGAATCATATTCACCTCCACCATTTGACCTGAGCACTTTGATGAACTTTCCAGATTGCTTCTCAGTCAAGGCCTTGAACTCTTTGAACTTGGAGAAGGTCTCTGATTTGTTCTTGAGGAAATAAACCCATATTTCCCTGCTAAAATATCAAATAAATATCAGAAAATAAAAGCTACCTCCTATGGATTGGGTGTGCATGGGTCCACAGAGGTCTGTAAGAACTATCTCAATTGGCTCAAGATGTGGAAGTGGGGAAGTTGTCCCTTTAATGTTTCCCAATTATATAATCCTCACAGGAGCTAGATTGCTCATGTATAACTGGTAACCCCTTAACGATGGACTATTCATGTAGGAGATTGAGACTCTTGAAGGGAAGATGACTGAACTACAGTGCAATAACCAAGTTTCATCTAGACTATAGACAGTATGGGCTACAGACTGTTGAAGGTTAGCACTTCTGAGACTGAGAGGAAATATTTTGTTCTTAGTCATTTAAACTTTAGATGCGAGTCTCCTACTGGGGGGTTTATCATAAATGGCACAGTATGTATCATAAAATCGGAGATCATAATTGTTCTGAAGTAATTGACCTATACTGATAAGATTTACATTCAGATGTGGTACATAGAAAACCTCATGAATAAAATTCTTTTAATTTTGCTTTGTAAATATAGGAACAATACCTTTTCCTTTTGTTCGAACGAGAAAGTCATCTCCTAGGTTGGTATTTGTGACAACAGAGGAATGCAAACTAGAGAATAGTGACTTGTTACCTTTCATGTGATTTCTATAACCGCTATCTGGTAGCCATAAATTTGAGTTGCAATGTTCTTCAATTGGTTGACAGGAGAGAGACATAACCTCTGATGGGCATTCTTCTTCTTTAGAGACATTGGCTCTACCACTGTTCTGGTCTACTTGCTTCTTTCTACATTCTCGTTCATAGTGACCATACTTCTTGCAGTAGTTACACTGGATATTGGACTTATTGGTCCATCTCTTTCCTCTCCCCCTTTGACCTTGAGAGTTGTGAGAGTGCTCTGAACGTTCATGACTAGTTATGTCCTCTGTATGAGGAGGCCCTTGGCCTATTCTTCCTCTACCTCGTCCTCATCTACCTCAACCTCTGCTGAGAGAAGCTTGGGTGCTGGAAGCATTGGTCAACGACTCTTCTTCTAGATTGATTCGAGCTTCATGAGATAGAAGGGATCCCATTAATTCTTCTAGGGTGAACTGAGACAAATCTTTTGCTTCTTCTATGGCAACCACTACCATAGCAAATGTCTTGGTGAGACACCTTAGAATATTCTAAACAACTACCTTATGTTCTAGAGGTCCGCCATAGGTTTGAAATTGGGTTACAATGCCACAAATCCTAGTCATAAACTGATTTATATTTTATGTCTCCTTCATTTTCAAACTTTCAAACTGAAGTCGAAGAGTTTGCAATCTTACCGTTTTTACTTGGTATGTTCCCTTATAGGCAGATGCGAGTAGATTCCAAGCTTGATGTGCGTTGGTAGCTCCTGAGATCTACGAGAAAATGGACTCCTTGATGCAACTTTGGATCAGCCATTTGGCTGTGATATCTCGGTCTCGACGAGCTTTTATGACATTCTTTTGGGCATTAGTCATTGCGACCAAAGCATTAATATCAGGTTCTTTGAACTCGGTTTCAACGATATCCCAACATTTGTTGAGCTGGAGAAATGTCTTCATCTTGATATACCAAAACTCATAGTTAGTACCGATTAGTATGGGTCCAGAGATCTGGTTCAAATTTGAGGTGCTTGTGCTGGTAGTAGCCATCTTCTTATGGCTATTTTCTTGATCAAACTGGATCTTTAGATCTGATATAATATCTAGTCCTTTAACTCAATGATGCTCCTTGTATAGCTAGCACACGACGTCAGAAGGATACGTTAGTCAAAAAGCGTGTGCGTTAGTAAAAAAACATGTAAGTGAAGAGTCACTGACACACTTTTCCTTTGGACAAGGTGTGTCACTGACACTCTTTTCCTTCATGTAAGGTGCATCGCCGACGCACTTTCTCTTTGGGCAGGGGGTGCCACCAATGCCCTTTTCCTTCAGGCAAGGTGCGTCAGTGGGTCATATACACTCTTTTCCTTCATGCAAGGTGTGTCAATGCTCCAAAAGAGAAGAAAAAGAAAAATTACATCCGATTCCTCGATGTGTTCCGGCTTCGATCACAACCTTTGTGTGTATGTGCTTTCCACTATGTGAAAAGGCTTGTCCAAGACAAAAAGGAATGGATCAAGCTTGCTCTGAAACCATGTTAAAGATTAAAGAATAGAAGCTGGAGATGATGGAACACATAAGTTGGTGTATTGATTGCCTTCTCATTATTAGACTCAAGTATTTATAAGATTACATCACAACAATACCATGGGACAGAAAATACTATGGGTCACTAATCAAGATAAGGTGACCAAATCAACTACTCAACTAAGTGACTAGTTAACGTTGCATTTGACCACTGAGATTACATTTCTTAACAAAAGTAATATATAATAAAAATATCTTAGAAATAAATATTTAATAATCAATTTTCAATTGAAATTTAATAATGAGAAAATGATTAATAAAGGATAAAAAATTATTATATTGTTTTTGGGAAAAATGAGTTTTTGTTTTAAAACTTTTGTCATCTATGTTATCTTATATGGATGTGAAGTTTAGGGCTTTGACATTTATAGATCTATGTTATCTTATATGGATGTTAAGTTTAGGGATTTAACATCTATAGATCATGAAAAAAACATAGAGCAAATCCAAAAGTATAAATTTCAAAATTAAAGGCAATACACTCTATTTTATCCTCCTCCTCCTCATATGAGTGAGTAAGTCTACACCATTGAAAAGATAACCATTACTAAATACCTAATGTACAAGAACAATATAAACAACATGAGAAACAAGAAACTTTGTAAAATTGTTTCAAACTTCACCCAAAACCACTATTTAAACAAAAAGTTGGCAAAAAAATATCCAACAAATTTTTTTCATATTTGTGTCACTAAAAATTTTAAAGATGAAAATAAAATGTCGTCCACAACAGCAGAACGAAATGACAAACAAAATTTAAAGATGACACTGTACCATTATTTACACAAGTAATTATAACTTGGCAACTCAACTGGCACCTCTGGCAAGCATCTCTTGGTACTGCAACAAGGAAATTTGACGCTGGAATTTGATTTGTTTATAAAACCTCTGAATGAACTCCTCCGCTTCTGTATCTACTTCCCCTGTTTCTTGTCCTTCTGCGGCCGTCGATGCACTACTTAATTCCTCTTCGGGAGCCAACTGGTAGGTCTCCATGCCGTTCACTTCCTCACAAGATTGGATGGTATTCATATGCTCCAGCTCCAACCAAGTTATAGGGAACTCATCTGTAATGTGAGGCTGGAAGCATGGAAAATAGTGCTGAGCTGTCATGAGCTTCAGATTCTTTGTGAAATGCAGAGGTGGATTTGCAGGGCTGTCGGAGAAGGAAAATTCGTGCTCAAGAAGCCCATACCCGCGAGGAGAACTTGTCGTGTGATGTCGATGAAAGAACTGCAAATTCTTTCCAAACGCCTTAACTCCTCTCTTCCTCAATATCTGCAAATCTTGGTGCAGTAATGTGCTGCGCTTTAACACTCCTCTTCTCATCATGAAAATGACGATCCGCAACCTATTCCACAATCGACTCTTCTTTCTCATAACTCTTGCACCTTGCTCTTCTAACGCCATCGCTAGACTTGTGAGTTGAACCTAATTCACTTCTCTTACAATCTAAACGATGAATGCCCAACAATATCAATCTCAATCTCACGATTAATGCACAGAAAATGGATTGAAATTTGAAACACTAGTGTGTACTGTCTGATCATTCAATTGCCAGCAAAAGTGAGACACAGGCAGTTAAATAGAAGAGATGGACTTCAGCAAACTGGAGACGTGTCGATGAAGTTTCGTTCAGAATCCCTCTCGTCAAAACTGTACGCGGTTTACTATAGGAAATAAAAATGTTCCTTCTTTTTTATGCAAACTTTATAGGGACAATAGAAAACAAAAGTAGATGACTTCCTTCGCTCTGCTGGGACCACGTGTACCCCAAACACGAGCTTTACACGGAATCCACTAGAGTATATTCAAATAACTTCCCTTGTAAGTTTTTGGGCTACCAACATGACACTCAAATATTATTAAATAAAGAAGTTCATCATAATTGTGCTGCACATGATTTACCAAGTCTTTGATTGATGGAGTCAACCTAGGTTTATGTTAAAATTGCAGAATCTACACACATGAATCTAATTACACCATGCACAACTCTCCTCAATAAGAAAATGGATGATGAAAGAAGCAAGAGCACCACTTGAAAAGAGATATATTCAACTATTCTTTTGAATATATTTGTTTTATATATCAATCTAAATATCTATCCATTTTAAAATGAGATCTATTAAACATAAATGTTTTGAAATTATTTTAAATTGTCTAATTTATGTAGTTATATATATTGTTGTAGTTAGTTTTTATAATATTTAAAAAAATTGCATATCGCCCTCTATTAGGTTGTACAATGAGCCTCTTTTACACAATTTGGTGAACTTTTAACCCTACCAATAGCTAAAAAGAAACCGCATCTTACTAAACAAAGAACCAAAAAGACTAAACCACACATCGCTGGCACTCCCCAACCCATGAGCATGCTTCGAAAATTTGCTGAGCTGGAGAAAAGAGGTCTAGGACCCCACACGCTCTGCAATACAGTCAAAGGAACCCACGCGTCTTCATCACGGAGAAACGTGTATAACTTCAACGGAGGAGCTGTGAAGGTTGATGAGTTGAGCGGCGTGTTAAAGAAGATAGCGAGTGTGGAGAGCGTACGACTGAGCAGACAATCCACAGCATGTAGCATCATTGAATCGTGAACTGATGAGGTGGTCTTGCAAAATTGTATTTAGGTAATGGTTGTTGTCCATCAATGTGCATGGCTCTAATACCTATTTTGGTTGATATTGTTTGAAAACACTACCGTTTATCTTTAAAAATAAAAGAAATAGAAGCCTTAAAGCCATGATACAATCAAATTTTCAAAGTGTTTTACCCTTATTTCAAAGGGCTCTTAGAAAAGTAAGGCTTGAAATCATGTAATTGGTGAAGGTTTTGCACTTATTGATCTTGATATCCACATGTTGTATAGGAGATGCTCTTCTTCAAATCTCCTTGAACGAGTGAATGTTCAAGATGGCTTAAGGTTTTATCTTAACAAAAAAATATTTAAAGCCTTTTTCCTAAACCACTGTGAAATCCAATAAAGGAGTCAAATTATTTGTGTTTCTGTGGTATATATATTTGCTTTCTATGTTTAGTTTTGACACATTGAAATCATTTCTGTACAATGTAATTCAAGCAAAAATCAAGGCACTCAACCAAGCTTTATTAATTATTGTTACACTAAGCTAATTTTAAGGAGAATGTAAAGAATTGTTAAGCATTCAAGTTGTCATCAGCATGAACAAATAAAAGAAGTCTATGAACTCAACAAATTATGGAAAATTTGAAGCTTAATTGTAAGCTGCAAACAATATTTTTTGTAAGCTAACTTGTAATCAAGTTTAACTATAACTTGCAATAACTCCTTTGTAAGTGTAAAATTTAAACTTGAGTTGAATTGTAATTTGCAAGTGCATTCTCAATTGAATCCGACGCCCAAGACTTGATTAAGTCATGGTATCTTTGAGTCATATTGAAATAATTGAGTCAAAATTAACAATATTGAGTGATTAAAACTCATCTCATTGTAAATATCGCAAGTTGGGGTGCATTTCGGGTAGTATCCAACAATGCTAAAAAAACTAAATTAAGCAAGCATGTACAAGTGAACATGAAGTGAAAGAGAACGGATTCAAAACAAGCAAGTAATGGCTCAAATAATGGATATAGTTTCTTTGTTGGAGACTTTACTTGAAACATCCAAGTAATTCAATGATAATGACAAGCAAAACCATGAAAAATGTTATCACATGTTTGCAAGTCATGCAAACAAAGTTCCATCTTCTTCAATTCCAAACTCAGTTTCTTCAAGATGAACTTCAATGAAAGAATCTTAATCATTCTGAACTAGTAGTGGTTCATAGCAACCCCCCATTTGAGGATAATAATAAGATGATGAAGATGATGAATATAATGATTCCAGTCAGTAGTCTACACATGATCAACTCAATGAAAGAACTATAAAAGAAGTTTCAAGTGAAGATGAAGTTATTCACGAGCCTACATTTCAAGAGTTTTCTTTTGAGTAAACGCTGAAGCAAACCTTTCAAAAATGCAAAATCATGCATTAAATCAAACTCTGGGGATTTTAATTCAACAGGTTCAACACACTCTTTCCAATCCCATCATCAGACCTTGGGAAGAAATCGCCAACAACAAGTGCAGAATGGTATTGGATATGATAAGGAAGAAATCTTTCATATTCCATGTTATTCTAAACCAATCTAGTTCCAAAGTGCTAGATTCATTCAAGAATATTCAACTTCACATGCTCAACTTCAGAATGTTAAGTGCCAACATTGTCATAGAGTTGGTCACATGGAGAATCAATGTTTTGATATCCATTATGTATTCATTGTGGGAAGAAAAAAAATCATTCAAACAAATGTTTAAATAAGAAGAAAGACAAAAGAAAACAATTCATTATGGTTGGATAATTTCTTAGCAATGGAATAAAAAAGTCAAGAAGCTGCATTAGTCTTGTACTATCAAATTCAGACTCAAGTAAAGACATATCTTGTAGTAGATAGTTGTTCAAATAACACATATATTCCCAAAATATTGAACACCTTCAGAAATTATAGCTCACACAAACATATCATAAATCAGCACACCAATGCTTTAACATGGTTAAAACCCTCAAAGAGGGGTACAGTCCATGACCTCAACCAAATAGCTACTTGAGTAAATATATTATGCAAAATAAAATAAAAAGTTACAATGAGTTTCTCATAATCTATCACTAAGAAAATGACCTTCCATGTTCTTTAAATAGAGATCAAGGATCAATCGAGTGATAAGCTAGATCAATGGTCATTAATATTGAGGTGAGAATGAACCATCAGATCACTCTATGTCTAGAACATATCATGAACTTCAAATTACATATGTACAAATGCATACTAATGCATACTAAAGAAACACACTTTACCTAAAGATACATTAAACCAAGTTGATCTTAACTAACTCCTAGTGGCTTGATATCCTAACACCCCCCCTTAAGAACAACATGGGATAGGTTTGAAGGATTTACAAATCAGACACTATAGGAGAAGGAGGGATGCCTTACATCATATCCCCTCTTAATGAAAAATTCCTAAAATCCTAGCATAGATCAAAATTTAGAAAGTTTCGCTACTATAACAGACTTTGTGAAGATATTGGCAACTGGATCATATGTAGGGCAAAAGAGAACTTCAAGAGTGCAATCATGAACACGATTTCAGATGAAGTGCATATGTAGCTCAATGTATTTGTTGTGCTAATGTTGATTTGGAAATTTGGAAAGCTTGACACCACTTTGATTGTCACACCAAAGGGTATTCCACGGGTATTCAGATGCTTGTGCTCAAATCCAAACTATGAAAGGGTTTGTCAAAGACATAAGCCTTCATGACCTGCATTAACTAAGGCTTGATTCTCTTCTTCTACTGAAGAAATATAAAGATCTTGTTGTTTCTTATAATCCCAAGTGATAGGTCTAAAACCAAGACTGAAAACATATCCTGCAATAGACTTCTGATAATTAGGGTCGTCATCCCATTTAAATCAGTGAAACCATCCAACAAAAGAGTCCCCCCCTGAACTATAATGAATCCCAAATTGTATCTTAGATATACCGAAGTATCGTTTTTGTTTCTTTCCATTGGATTTCATGAGGTGTTTGCATATACCAATAAACAAGACCACAAAAAAGTAAATATCAATATGAGTATGAGTCAAGTACAATATAATCTAATGAGATAACTATACAAGGTGACATCTATTTCAAGTAAAGTGCAAGTGGAAATTTTTTTGACTCTAGATCGAAAGGGAGATGGAGATGGTTTACAATATTCCATGTGAAAGAGACGAAGAAGGTCACAATCATACTTAAACCACGAAATAAATATTCTTTCTTTGGTTTGAAGGACTTGGAGGCCAAGAAAATAGTACAAATGTATTAAGTCTATCATTTCAAATTTCTTCTTAAGGATGGTTTTCACATGGGTTAAAAGGTTATAGTTACTACCAGTAAGAAATTATAAGGTCACCAACATAAAGATCACAGATGATGACATCGTTTCCTACTTTCTTCGTATATACATTGGGGTCATAATGACATCTAGAAAAACTAGTGTCAAGGAGAAAGCTATCCATTTTGGCATACCAGGATTGAGGAGCTTGCTTAAGGCCATGTAGAGATTTCTTAAAGAGACAAATAAGGCTTGATTCATTCTGAATATAGATAGAAGGTTGTTCCATGTAAATTTATTCCTACAAATCCTCATGCAAGAAGGTATACTTGACACCCATTTGATGGACCTCCCACTTATGTGAAGCTACAAGGGCAAGAACAAGGAAAATGGAGTTCATTTTGGCAATTGGGGAAAATGTTTCATTGTAGTAAATTCCTTCAACTTGGGAAAGTCCTTTGGAAACTAATCTTTTGTTGAGTCTTTCAATACTTCCATTGGATACATACTTAGTTCGAGATACCTAATTACATATGAACATATTTCTTCCTTTCAAAAGAGGTACAAGATTTGAAGTATCATTTTCCATTAAGAAACGATATTATTCATCCATAGTTACATACCAATCTAGATTTCCTAAAGCTTCTTTGGACAATCATTCTTTGAGTCTTGAACCAAAAGAAAAGAGGCCCATTGAAATTGTGAACATGCTCGATGTTGAACCCTAGGATCACTGACAATAACACCAATTGCCTTGCATGTTGTATGGACCCATATAGGAAGTGGTTGTGCTGGTGAAATTGGAGGAAGATGAGTAGGAAGATTTGTATTTTCATCTCACTATCATCATAAGAAGAAAAATATGGAGTAGGAACACTATCAAGGAAGATGGCACAAGCGTTGAAGATGGATTTCATGCCATATATGGCACATACATCAAATCGAGCTTGTAGGACAAGCTATTTTCATCAAATGTACGGTTGGTTGGATTAATAGACATAACCTGTCCATATATATCACCGCTTGCGGTGACATAACAAGGGTTAAGAGAAACACAACTAAATTTGAGAAACATGCACACTATTAAACTTTTCAATGACAGGCATTCAATATAATAGAGAAAGGTCTTACCCGATTATAATTTATTATCAAGAGACAATTGCAGATGATATCCATTGACCAAGCATCAAGTATTAAAGAAATACAATCAACCATCCATAAGCATCAAATAAGAGTACTAAACAATAGTATAAGAATTATAAGTTCACAACTTCTGCTTGTTTGTTTACCACAATTGGATATTTCGGTTGGTTGTTATGAAGGCATTTATATTAGTAAGCCACTGCATTTGAGATGTATGAATTTGTAGGCATATATGTGTATGCTAACCTCTTATGGTTCAGTTGATCGAAGAGGAGGAGGTGGAGCTTATGGAAACTGAAAAAATAAGGATGGTGGAAACACACCCGATCCTTCTGCAGATGCAGCTAATGTTGTAAATGGTCATGCTGCCCCTACTGTCTCTACATCTCCTGCATTTGATCACTCACAAGCAGAAGTCACTAAGTTTGGTTTCTCTCTCAACATCTTTTTTGTTTGACTATAAGATTCCTTGGTCTATCCTTTGTTGGTAATCTCTATATTCTTCCTATTACTGCACATTTCCCTTTACAATGAGTATTCCCTTGCTTCCAGTTTGACATTTAATATTAGCTTTGAAAAAGGGTTTATTGAATTCTAGTCAAATAATTGCTAGGGAAGTTCACATCAGTGCCACAAATTTAATTGCAATGAAGTTAAATCAATTCCATTTACGGATGTGGACCTAAGTTACATGATACGAGGAAACATGTTTCCATTGGACCTGTCTTTATGGATGGTAGTGGTAACTAGTAACACATTTCTAGTCTCTACCACACATTTCTGTAACCAAAATGTTCATGGCACGACACTTATTCTGGTCTTTCCAACAACTTAGCCATGGACTCTAATGCCATGGAAAATGCTTTTGGTTGCAGGGAACGTTCTTTCTATTTAATTACAAGGACAAATAACTATATCTTCTACAAAATTGTATTAGTGACCAGTGCCTTTCAATCAATCACTTCTATGAATGAAGAAGACATACTAAGTTGATTTAGTGCTTATAGATGCAAATGTAAATGATATCAAGTCAATGTATTCAATTCAAGATATATGGAATTAGTAGCAAGGTCATCTAGTAGCACTTTAGCATACAAGAGATCATTAGCCGTGTAACCATATACAATTCAATTGCAATATTTAACCAACCAATAACCTTCCATTCAAGTATGAGGACTCATATAAATATAGCAGCAATAATACAATATGACAGTTCTAATTATGACAATTTTATAGAAGCAATGAAGGTTACCAATGTAAGGTGTATAAGAGTTTTAGTTTTGCATTCAATGTAAACCACACCACTCCAAACCTTGAACACTATTCTTAGCAATATAGGACAGCCACCAAATGTATGTTCCAGGCTTGTAGCTATGCAAATAATTTAAATTTTTAGACTTTATTTTCCTCTCTTAAACAATATCACCATCCAACTAATAGTTAACCTTTGATTCAGTTTGATGTTTACTGTGGTTGCAGGTAGGGAGGGCTGTCAAAGTTTGACAGTTTGCAGTTTATTGCAGACTGTAGATAGCAGGTGGAAGTGTGTTGATATAGGGCTGTTACAACCTTGTTTTCAAAATGGTTGTAGAAATGGTAGCAACCAACATAGATTCCTCTTAAATAGAATACCTGGTGGCCCTTTAAAGAAAAAACATGGCATGGAGTTATCTTGGAACCTAAGAGAATTGGATTTTCAAGTCCACAGAGCACCAGTTATTGTATTATAATTAACATAGTAGCCACTTACATATCCTATTAAAAAAATTCACAGTTTAGCTTTGAACTGTCAATTCATGGGAATTTTGACATGATTCCCAAAAGGAATGAACAAAACTAGAAACAAACCCACATTTTGCATACATGCCAACTAGATAAATACCCACAAAATTATATGAATCAAATCCATATTTTATGGTGAGGATATGAACTTTCTTACCCTGCTCATAAGTTGTCATGTTTGCACAAATCAGAAGCACCGTCAAGAAAGTAAAATCATTCGACCTCATCCCCATCATCAACGCTTGCCAACATATCTTGAGAGCCTCTTCATCTTTCCCATTCGGAGCATACCCTGCAATCATATAGCTCACAGTGATCAATTACCCCCCAAAGGTGAAATGACAACAAGCAAACACAGGCATGGTAGCATTAAAATATCTCATTCCCTTCTTCCTTTTCCTTGATAACTGTTGGTTTTATTTCTCACATTGAATTTCCTAAGTTCACTTGGACAACTCGTGCTTCATGCTTGCAAGGATATTTGAGCCATTTCATCTCCACCACATACACAACAACGAAAAAAACCATGAATAAAATAAAAACACAATAGGTGATCAAGAAAAACATAGAAGGAAACGAACCTGAAGGTCTACACATTGCTGCCATTTTGGAGGTGGGGCAGGTGGTTCTAGAAGCATGGGCTCACATGCGAAGGGAGTGGATGATGCACTAATAGGAAAAGTCCTTCACCCGCCCTTCCTATAAAAAAACATCATAACCTGTTCCAGATCCTTCAGTGAAATTTCAAAATCGAAAACCCCCAAATGGGAGCTGAAACAGATCCCGCGCAGGTGTTTTTGAATGCTAATGAGCTAGTGCACGGGTGTTTTTGAATTCTATGTTTTTTTGTTTTTTTATTTGCATATTTTATATTTTGTGTTTTGTTTTGTTTTTTTATTTTGCATATCTATCTTTTTTTTTGGTTTTTTTTATTTGCATATTTTATATTTTGTTGCATTTTAAATTAATTATAGTTCAACAACTCTATGTTTTTAATTTAGTGTAGTTTAATTTAATTTAATTTAATTTAACTAGGATTTTTTCATAATTTGTATTGGTTGCATTGCTTATAGTGAGATCCTATACATAATTCCCTTCAAGGACGAACACGATGATGATGACGATGAAGACAACGAAGATGATGGTGATGATCATCATCATCATCCTTGTCATCGTCATCACCATTGTCATCATTGTATTCATCAATATCATCATCATCATCTTCTTCATAATCATCATCATCTTCATAATCATCATCATCATCATCGTCATCATTGTCATCATGATCTTCTTCATCGTCATCATCTTCCTTATCATCATCATCATAATCATCAACGTCTTCATTATCACCATCATCATCTTGATCATCATCATCATATTCGTCGTCATCATCATCAGCATCTTCATCTTCATCATCATATTCATCATCAACATCATCGTCATCCAATTCACCAACATCTCCATTATCATGATCATCATCTTCATCATCATCATCATCATCATTTTCATTATCATTGTCATCATCTTCATCATCATCATCATATTTGTCATCATCATCATCATATTTTTCATCGTCATCATCATCATCATCTTCATCATCTCAATTTTAGGGGGAGCTCAGTTAATGAAGACGTCTACATGATTGGGGGAGCAGCCAGTTGAGTGAAAAATTAAGGATTGCTCCTAGTACCCATTCCAAGGACTAATCTAACAATTCAATATGATCCAAGAAAGTAGTTAAAAAAAGTACAACTTTTTGGGCCCTATGAAGCCTCCTGTTCTTAGATTTGTGCACATGAAGAATCAAGACTTATGGACCTAGTCCGGTGTCTTTAAAGAGGAATATCCAAACTGAGCATTTTTTTAGTTCCATAAAGTGCATTCTTTATAGGAGTGAATAATCACTCATAACCATTCTATTATAATGTTGGCAAAGCTCAGAACAATTTAGTGAAGACCAAGGTAAATATCTTGTCATCACATCTTCATCATCATCATCATCTTCATCAGCATATTCATGATCATCACCATCGCCATCATCATCATCTTCATCTTCATCATCATCATCATCATCATCATCATCATCCTAATCATCATCATGATAATCATGATCATCATCTTCATCATCCTCATCCTAGTCATCATCATCATCATCCTCATTATCATCCTCATCATCCTCATCCTCATCCTCATCATCATCCTCATCCTCATCATCATCCTCATCATCTCCCTCATCATCATATTAATCATGTTCATCATGTTCATCACCACCACCACCACCACCACCATCATCATCTTCATCATCATCATCATCGTCGTCGTCATCATCATCATTGTCATCATCATAATCATCATCATTGTCGTCGTCATCGTCATCATCATCATTATCATCATCATCATCATAATAATCATCACAGTCATCATCATCATTATCATCATCGTCATCATCATCATCATTGTCATCATCATCATCTCCCTCTTCCTTATCAACATCTTCATCATCGTCATCATCATCATTTTCATCATCGCCCTCATCATCTTCATCACCACCACCACCATCATCATCATCTTCATCATGTTCATGATCTTCATCACCACCACCACCATCATCATCATTTCATCATCATCATCATCATCATCATCATCATCATCCTCATCATCATCCTCGTCATGCTTATCCTCATCCTCATCCTCGTCATGCTCATCCTCATCCTCATCTTCATCATCATCATCATCATCATCATCATCCTCGTCGTGATGATGAAGATGGTGATGTTGATGATGATGATGACGACGGTGATGATGATGAATTTGAATATGATGATGATGATGATGATGATGATGATGATGCTGATGATGATGGCGATGATGATTAAGATCAAGATCTTGATGATGATGATGATGAATATGAGGATGACGATGACGACGACGATGAATATGATGATGATGATGAAGACGATGATAATGATGAAGAAGAAGAAGATGATGATGATGATGATGATGACGACAATGAAGATGATGACATTGATGGTGATGACGACGACGATGATGATGATGGTGGTGATAATGATAATGATGAAGATGATGATGATCAACATGATGATGATGATGGTGATGATGATGGTGATGATGATGGTGATGATGATCTTGATGATGATGGTGATGATGATGATGATGATGATGATGAAGATGATGATGATGAAGATGGTGATGTTGTTGATGATGATGATGATGGTGACAATGATGACGATGATGATGATGATGATGGAGATGACGATGATGATGATGAAGATGGTGATGTTGATGATGATGATGATGATGGTGATGATGATGACGATGAAGATGATGATAGGTAACAAGATTGGTAGCATAGGTTATAAAGGATATTCAACATAACTAAAAAATTCTAGGTAGCCATAGTTTGTAATGGAGGTTTTCTTTTCCGGTGCTTTACGATATATAATTTGCACTGGTACATGTGTTTTATAATATATGCAGTGATGCATATAATACAATAATATGTATTGGTGTGTATTTAGTATTTTCAATGCACTAGTGCGTATATTGTAATGTCAGTGCGCCAATGCATACATTGTTTGATATAGGCACCAGTAAGTATAACATAAAAAATCAACGATGCATACTTTTTATTATAAGTGCATTAGAGAATATTTTTTATTATACATGAATGGATGCATATAAAATGCATAAAGTGAGATGGTGCATAATTGATATTAGAAACACATTGGTGCATATATCGTGTGAAGATAATCAATGTGTATATGTCCTAAAAAAACATCGGTTCATACATTATGTAAAAGAGCACTAGTGGGTAAAATATTTTGTTATCTTAGTTTAAGGAAATGTAAAAGATACACCAACTAGTTGAACTAATAGAATGTGTATGGTTCACTGATGAACTTTTCCACGCCGTGGATATGCAAATGCTATTTATTATTTTTACAAATTTTCAATTACTCATTAGAAAATCATTTTTTTTTATAATAATATTGTTTTATATTTATTTGTTGCAATTGGATATAAGAGCCGATTAAACTTTTGTTCATTGTAACCATGAAAATCATTCATATAATTAAATTTGAATTAATTATCTACAACTCATATATTTTTAAAGTAATATTTATTTTTATTTCTTAATTATTGTGCTTGGATAAGCACGTTGATTACACCTTTGTTCATAGTCACAATGTACATCATTCATATATTTAATCAATAACGTAAAATTTTGTGACATTAGAGAATATGATAGATGAAGAACCCATTTTATTATATAAGAATAAGAAACCAAAAATTCGGACATCATACAAGTCCACGATAATCAAAATGTCATTTTTACATTATTACAATTATTGATAACTTATGATTATTTATATAATATATGATACAAGTTGAATGTGATTGTCATTGATGCCAAAGGAGTTCAGTGAATGACAAAAGGAGAACCAAAGACATGATGGCAGGGTAAACTTAGTGAGAGCCATATCTTCTTCTTCAAGGAGTTTTTCTGAGAACCAAGGCCATGGTCAGATAGATATTTCAACAAAATATGGGATGGCAGGTCATGGCGGGCATTTTCTTCTTCTTATGAATTATGGTGGTCATTTTCATAAGGCAGTTGCTTTAGGGCAGTTTTTCAACACTTAGTCAAAATCCCCAAATTTTCTTACCGTTACCAACTACTACCAAGCCCCTGCAATCAGAGCAAGGGCACTAACATTTTCCATCTCCCATTGCCTCTAATGTTGCTCTAAACTGAGCAAGCTTCCTTGCATTTTCATTCATAGTGAAAAATCCTTGTAGTGACAAGTAATTGTCTTACCTACACCATACCAAACAGTAACTTGTCAAATACATTAGATATAAGTATATTTCTAAATGCAGTATATTATATACCAATTTATATAAAGAAAAACATGAATACTGTGATGAATAGGATTGTCATTGATGACAACATTAATGACAATCATTTTGGAAAAATATGGTAATTTGGTGAAAAACAAGAAAATGACTAAGAATGGGGAAATTAGTAAAAATTGCCTTAGGGAAATGCATGCCATAATTTATAGGAGAATACAAATGCCCGCACCACATGGGGGTCTTGTAGATTTTTTTTTTCCTACCTGACCATGTCTTCAGTTTGTCTTGAAAGTTCCCGAGGGAGAAGTTATGGACCTGCCAAAACAGGGGTTTGTGCTAGAGCAAGCAAAAATGGCTAAGTAGCCTCAGAAAGATGCCCACCCTAAATTATGGGTTTGAGTAAATTACCGCAGCACATGGGGGTCTTGTAGTGTGTTGGTTTGTATACCTAACCATGGTATTATTTCTCCTTAAGCATGTTTGAAGAAAAAGTTGAATCTGCCAAAATGAGGTTTCAAAATAAATTTTGGAGAAAGTCCTAAAAATGACCAAGTGTTGGAAAACTGGCTCAGGTAGCCTTAAGAAAATGCGCGCCAAAAATTGTGTTTTGAAGAAAATGCCCGCACCATATGGGGGTCTTGTAGATTGATATTTTTTCTACCCGACCATGTCTTCAGACTGTCTTGGAAGTAGCTGAGGAAGAAGTTATGAACCTGCCAAAAGAGTATTTTAGGCAGATTGGACAAAATGGCTCATGTGGCCTTGGGAAAATGCCCGTTGTACCTTATAGGTGTAGGATAAAAATTATCTGAAGCTATCATCCATAGCTTGTTAAAGAGGCTATCTCACCATGGTATTAGTTCTCAAAGAAGATGTTTGATGACAAAGATAGTGGTTTGCCAAAACAGAGTTTCGGGATGTTTTGCACTATTCCAGTACTGGTAAAACTGCCTCAATGGCCTCAGGGAAATGCCTGCCCTATCTCATAGGATGATGAGAAAAATAATATGAAAGTGTTAGGATATAGATTTTTGATGGGTGCATCTAACCACGGTCTCAGTTATTCTTTGGAGTGTTTTATGACAAAGATATAAATCTGCCAAAAGTAAGAAAAATATTATTTTGCATTTTAAGAACACAAGAAAATTGGTTGTGTTAGATTCAGGAAATTGAAAAGGAATTTTAAAATGCCCACAAGGAGGGGTTATTTTGATGATAAAATTCATCAGGTAGCATAGTCATGTTCCTTGGTGAACTGACTATCCATCCATACCTTCAGGTTGTCTTATGATGGTCTCATATGCAAAATATCAATCTGCCAAAAATAGGAAAAATAATATTTTGCATAGTGAGAACAAAAGAAAATTGACCTAGTGTTAAAAACAGGATTTTGAGAGGTCAGTTGGAAATGCCCGCCAAGGGTTGTCTTTGTGCATGTAAATTTATCAAATGTCATGGATCCATTCTTTGGTAATTTATCCATCTGCTTCTGACTCCAGGTCTCCATAGAGTGTTCACACGTGTGAAATAGGAGTCTGCCAAAATGGGAAGAAATATGTTTTGATGTTCAAAAGAGGTTGAGAAACTATTTTGAAATGCTTGCCAGAGGTTGTATGTGTGTGAATAGATTTATCTTGTGATATGGTATTGTTCATTGTTGAAATGGCTATCTAGCCATGCTTGTAGGTTTCCTTATGGTGATCACATGAGGGAGAAATCAATCTGCCATAGTAGAGGAAAAATTGTTTTTACAAGTTAAAAACAATTTAGTCTAAGTGTTAAATTAAGCAGTTTGGAAGCCTATTTTCAAACGATCTCTAGATAATGCGTGTGTATCAAAAAGTTCAAAATGTGACATGGATATGATCCTTGTTGAGGTGGCTATATAGCCATCCTTTCAATTTGCATTATGATGGTCATATATGCAAAAAATGGACCTGCAAAGTCAGTGAAAAATAATAAATAAAGTTTATTAAATAAGAAGCTACAGGAATGTATTTAGAAAAATAAATAGAAATTTAATAAAAAGAATTAAGACAGAGTTTTGAAGGGACTCATCTTACTATTGGAGAGATGCAATGTTTAGAAGAAGTTTTAATTTATTATTTCATTAAAACAATAAATAGCAAGCAGATATTTGAAGAGGTTTCTAAGCATGATGACATGGCTAAGTAGCCTCAGAAAGATGCCCGCCCTAAATTATGGGTTAGAGTAAATGCTTGCAGCACATGGGGGTCTTGTAGTGTGTTGGATTTTCTACCTAAACATGGTATTATTTCTCCTTAAGCATGACTGAAGAAAAAGTTGAATCTGCCAAAATGAGGTTTCAGAATAAATTTTGGAGAAAGTCTTGAAAATGACTAAGTGTTGGAAAATTGGCTCAGGTAGCCTTAAGAAAATGCCTACCACAAATTGTGTGTTGAAGAAAATGGCCGCACCATATGGGGTTCTCGTAGATTGATATTTTTCCTACCTGATCATGTCTTCAGACTGTATTGGAAGTAGCTGAGGAAGAAGTTATGAACCTGCCAAAACAATGTTTTAGGCAGATTGGATCAGACTAAGAAAATTGTCCAAGTGTTGGAAAAACTGGCTCATGTGGCCTTGGGAAAATTCCCACCGTACCTTATAGGTGTATGGTAAAAATTATATGAAGCTATAATCCTATAGCTTGTTGACGAGTCTATCTCACCATGGTCTCATTTCTCAAAGAAGATGTTTGATGGAAAAGATAATGGTCTGCCAAAACCGACTTTCAGGTTGTTCTGCACTATTACAGTACTAGAAAAAATGCCTCAGTGGCCTCTGGGAAATTCCCTCCCTATCTCATAGGATGATGAGAAAAATAATATGAAAGTGTTAGGATATAGATTGTTGATGGGTGCATCTAACCATGGTCTCAGTTATCCTGCGGAGTGTTTTATGAAAAATATATAAATGCCATCAAGGAGGGGTTATTTTGATGATCAAATTCATCAGATAGCATAGTCATGTTCCTTGGTGAACTGAATATCCATCCATACCTTCAAGTTGTCTTATGATGGTCTCATATGTGTTGTTCAGTAATAAACACCCTTATAACCTAGGGTCTGGGGTTACCAACTTACTTCTAAAAATTGCAGACAATTAGCTTTAGCTAAGTACAGAAAGGAAATAGGAAGAAATATTGGACTCACCTGATTACCGACAGTTGATCCAAGCTTTATCTTCTTTCGCTCTGCTTCTATCCAAATATTCCAGGATGCACCGCCTTCACCTGCAAAGAGCAAATTCTCCAAGTACAATCTTATACATGTATATATAACAAGTTAGATAAACAACATATATAGTGCTTAATCAAATATATTCATCAACCATAATACATGAAAGAGACTCAACACAATGTTGGAAGAAGAATTCTCTTTATTAACAGTAAGTGAATGAGATAAGTGTACAACCCAACGCCTGAGACAAGGACTCCTCTACAACCAAAGGACTCTGAGTTCTGCTGCTCCAAGAATCCTGAAGATATACCACCAACATAACTTTGCTCTCCAAAATTGATTGATTAATTCCCTCCCCAAGGCCTCTATTTATACTTTGGGAAATAGAGTGGTTTCGAAGGTTGAGGAGGTTGAGATGGTTGGGGTAGTTAATGATTAGAGCCCAACTAATATCCATTAATCCTGATTTTTTTTTTTTAATGTTGAATGGAGATGTATGTGACTATTAATATAGGCAACTCACGCATGACACGCGAGTTGCTTAAAGGAAACCTGCGTATGGATCTGTACGCGGGTTGTAATGAAGATAGTCGGGTACAGTACACGAGTTGTCAATAGGAATAGTCACGTATGTACGCAAGTTTCCATGAAGATAGTCGCGTATGGAAATCAACACCAATCAACACTTAGAAAAATAATATGGCAAGCTGGTTGAAATGCATCTCATGTCATGCCCATCTATAGTGTTTAGGAAAACTTCAATCCTACAGTGTCCTTTTGTGTACCGACATATGTAATGTCGGCACTCGGATGGATAAGTGCCATTTGGGTTGATAACATATGCCCCCTAATGTGTGAGGTCAGAGGGAAGCGATGGCCGAAATACATTATAATCATTATCTTTGGAGAACTCAGAAGTCCAATGGAGCAAAGGTAGTACCTGAAACAAATACATAATAATGTCATATACAAAGTCATATCTGAGGATGCTATGTTCAATATACTGGAACACTAGAACCTTTACAATATTTGAATACATCATATAGTACGGGTACAAGACCATGTATATTACAAAGGTGGATCGAAGCCACAATATACAATAATGATGAATATTCAAAGATCTAGAATCTCTGTAAGTAACCACAACATAATCTTGCGCAACTTAGTCCATGGATGTGAAACTAAGGTCTTCATAAACAATCCCAAAGAACCAGTACAATCCAAGCCATGTGAATAGATGTTATTGAATTCGAACATGCAACGGATTTAATAGATTGCCAATTAATAGGTGATAATCGACAACTAAAGCAAAGGAATTCACCAATAATGAAAGTGAATCATGAGGTATGATCGTCAAAACTCTAGGTCTTCGTCGTCAGGAAGTGCTGATGCGAAACCATACTGTGATAAGGAAGGAAATAGATCCTCCAACGGATCACAAGAGTGACTAGGAATTGGGTAAAGGAAGGGAGACACAAGTAGTAATAGATACGACAGTGATGGAATCAAGAGATAGATCAGACACAGGCTTAAGTCCTTGAACAGTGAGCATGACACAGAGGTGACCCAAGACAAATTTTAACTTTATAGATAGTACAACTAGGCTTATCTATCATGTAGGAGACATGCTCAGATTCCCCAGGTAGAACTGACAAGAGGAGGAGTAACAAACTCGAAGTAATAGCTGAACTGAAAGTGAACACTGAGACATGAGTATCGAAAAAAACAGAGAGTGCTATGTTCAAGGAGGACATGCTGCCACTAACTGAGAACCAAAATAAAACTTCTTCATTACCTTCCCTGTTAAATTTTAACGAGTCCAAGAAAGTCAACTCAAATCTCTCTTCATTTTTTGACAAGCTTGAAGAGAAGAGGGAATAATGCTTGATGGTGTCACTAATTCGTGAATTTTATGAGCCCGAACTAAAACATGATCACTTGGTGTTTTCATGTTTTAGAGAGTCTGAAAACTCCAAAGAAGACTCCAGGGGGGTCCTTTCTCGTCCAATTTAGTCTCCTAAGGCTGGAGAAGTATAAAACATACCATAGAAGAACTCTCTTAACTTCCGTAGAAGAAAAGGTGAACCTTTTTCATACTTAGTCAGGGAAGTTTGAAAAAGGTTAAATTACCACCTACCCAAATGCTCCTTTGAGAACAACATATAGCTTGAGTTTTATGAGTGTGAAGGAAAGCAAGATCACTCAGAAAGATCCATTTGAGTATGAGAAATGGGGCTTACAACAATAAACTCGATGCTTTGTTCTTGGTGTTTAACGAGCATGACAAAGACATAAAGTACACTTAGAATCTTTTTCATGTATAGGTCCAGAGCACGAAAAAGAGAAAAATGAGCTCATACCGGGTGTTCCTTTTTTGTAAATTTAGTCCCTCAGGTCCGAAAAGGTGATAAACATGTACCTGAGAATACTCTTCTCAATTCTGTAGAAAAGAGAGTGATCCTTTCTCGTATTATTCCACATAGTCCGAGAAAGAGATAACCTACCACCAATGTGGATACCCATTCATGTATTCTTAATGAGCTTGAATGGACAAGTTTACTCGGCAGTCAAGTCTATTTTAAGGAGTTAGACCTGGGCCTAAAGAAACTCCATAAGGGTGGGGAGTCCTATAAAGGGATAGCTTTTAAAAAGAGACCAAAATGAGGCTCAATTTGGTGTGAAAAACAAATAAAAAAGATTGCCCTGAAATAATGACAGCTGCAGTATGAGTATCAAAAGACAATAAATAGGTTCTAAATGAGGATACTCATAGGAGGAAGGTCCTATCCACGGAAGAACAATGGTAAAGACAAGGAGCTACTGGTTAAAAATACCATAGTCCATGGTCAAAGTGTTAATTCTAGGTTTAAGATGGAATATGTATAGATGCAAAATGCATGTGAAATGACCAAAAACCATCCTATATGAGCAAAAAACAACTTAGAAATGACGATAAACCTGTCACATGGAAGAAAAGAGATGGTATTAGTTTAAAAATGATGAACTATAGGGAAAAAACCCACTTTAGAAATAAATTTTCTATAAATAGTTCAAAATATGAATAAAAACTCACCATTTTGATTTTTAACCATAAAAGACAATTTAATACCTCTACCTTCAATTTATCTGTGTGGACGATTTGGTGGACCATTCAAAACCGCAAGTGTCAGGTAAAACTACACTCCATGCTCTTTCATTCAATCCAAGCAATTGTTAAATTTGAGCCCAAATTTCATGTTTTTGAGCGCCCTCAAAATAGGCATGCTATGTACACGAGTATGGTATGTTAATAGTCGCGTACACGCATTCTATACACGGGTTTCCGGAAAGACAGTCGCGTACAGTACGTGACTTGCCTAAAAATACAGTCGCGTACGCTGCGTGAGGTATAAAAAGAATGTATAGGGTAAAAATTTCAAAATTTTATATGAAACTAAAGGTTTGAAATTGCTTGTTTATTAGGTTGAAAGATGGTGCTTGAGTGGAGGGAGCGAGAACATGAAGACATGGACCAAGAATCTCTTCAAGATGCCCCCACAGTGAATGTTTTATGTCAAAATGGGTTATTGAAGTTTTTCTGTACCTCACCTATGCGGGCCAATGTCCTCCTCTTAGAGTTCTTGATAAATTATTGGGATCATGATTTGGGCATGTTTGACCTTCAAGGTGAGTCTTTGGAGATTAATTCGAAGGATGTCTATTTCGTTGTTGGTTTATCATGACGGGGAGCTTCGGTGAACTTGGAAGGTACTGGTAGAGGCGGTGAACCTCTAAGTGTATAGAACTATATTGATATATACTGCAAGCTAGCCACTCAAAAGAGGGGTAGTTGCATCCCTATTGTTCACATATGCAACTTTCCTTTACAGGTGTTGATGAGCACTATAGTGAGGGTTGCAGGGTCATCATCACTTCACCTTGCAACTCGGAACCAGATGAGACTAGCAGTAGACTGTATGCAGGGAGCCCTATATGACTAGTGCTCGGGAGTGATCCCGATTATGAGAAAACAACTCTTTAATTGCAAAAGAGGCAGGAGGAAGAATTTTGGTTATTCCAGCATATTAGTAGCCTTCTTCTTTGAGAGAGTGCCGGGATTGAGTCCTGTAGTACCTTTTCTAGTTCATTCTCCCCGTCAACCTAGGATGAGTAGGTGGGGAGATATCTTCCTCCACCAGGGAGGTGGTGGATCGGTCCAGAGTGTCTATGATGACGACTTCTACTTTTGGTGGGAGCGACAGTTGCCAGCTTTGGAGTAGTTTCCATATGCTGGAATGGATTTCCGTGGTGATGCTGACCTCATCATCCCTCTAGGAGGAGCATGGGGAGAGTTAGGTAATTTTTATTTTCAAATTTTCAAATTTTTATGAATTTTAAATATAGAGATATATACATATGTATAAAAGTTCTAATCCTTTAAAAATGTCAAAATGCAGATATTGGACCAGTCCACCCTGCTGGGCATCCACGCATGTATGTGCATCTTATTTTGGGAAAAGACAAGGGCTTGATTAGGGTTCTTGAGGGGAAGCTGGCCAGGATTTCCCAGAGAGTACCTACCTTACAGATTGAGCACATCCCAACCATCATGCAGGAGCTAGTGGTTGGTGTACCACTGATCTAGATATGCCTTCTAAGGCGAGTAGATAGAGCAGTACTTGTGTACATAGATGTTGTTGAGGTTGCTAAAGCTGAGGAGGCTGAAGAAGCCAGAGTGCAAGGTGACCAAGGGGACCAAGTGACTAGGGTGGTCAAGCTTAGACCTAGGAGAATTTGATGGAATTTGATCCATATTTTGTGTATTTTTTGTATATTATATATTTCTTACTGGATCTGAGGATCAGAGACTCGACCTATCTATATGGACAGATATTCACATATATATATATATATATATATATATATATATATATATATATATTGTCAGTTTATTTACAAATGTTTTTTATGTGTTTACTGTATACTTTAATGTAAAATGTGTTAAATGCCAATCCAAGATGTAATTACCGTATGCATCAGTTAATGAATTTTGATTCCTTGGAATATGCTTGAATGTAATGAACTCAAAATTTCTTTCCAATAACCTAACTTGCATAAACTGACACAATAGAATAGGGTTCCACACTTGATAAGCCCGATTGAGCTAGGAAACCACCAGTTCACAGTCTAGTTGGACTTCTAGCTGAGTGATACCACGTGGCAAAGCATCCCATAGAAGCTCAATGACATCCCTATATTCAGCCACATTATTGGAAGCAGGACCTAAGTAAGCGCCTCCTGAGGCAACTAACTGTCCTAAGGGCGAATAAATGACCTATGCAGCTGAAGCTAAATTACAAGTGTGGCGACTGGCACCATCAACGAAACCTATGAACCTCTCAAAAAACATCTGAAACAACCAGCAGATGGTATAAAAAACACAAACCAATGAACTAGTGTACATAAAAATACAAGAAAAAGTGCTAAGCCTAGGCATAGTACTTTTTCAGGTAGAGCCCATTTCTAGGCTCAGGCAGCTTATTCCCATCAAAATCAATCAATTCATATGCACCCTTCTTTAACACCTTTGATACGACATAAGGCCCCAACCACATAGACCTGAATTTTCTTGCCCCCAGGGTTTCTTTGTCTTGGTCCCAGATCAATACAAGCTCCCCTTCAGAGAAAATCCAAGGCTTGACCGATTTATCATATTGGATTTTGACCCTATTTTTATGAGCTTGGTTTGCTGTCAGTGCATCTCTACGTTGTTCATCAAGATGTTATAAATGTAATATACGTTCTTCCATCTTAGACGTATCAGGTAACACATGAATAGGAATTCTTAAAGATGGGATTTCACATTCAACCGGGGTGACGACTTCCACTCCATGAAGAAGTTGGAAGGGAGAAAAACCTGTAGTAGTTTTTACATTGGTCCGATATGCCCAAAGTGCAGGATATATCATGATATGACAGTTGGAACGGGCTGCATTAATAGTACGTTTGAGGATAGTTTTCAAAGTGTTATTAACAGCCTCGACTTGACCGTTTGCTTGAGGATAGAAAGAAGATGAATGTTCCTGTCTAAATAATAGCATAGTGGTCAATTCAACCATCATGGTATTTTGGAAATGACTACCATGTTCAGTGACAATCACTTTAGGTATACCGAATCGTGCAATAATTTGATTGAACACGAAAAAATCTACAGTTTCCCCGTCAGCTTTAAAGGTGGGCATTGCCTCTACCGATTTCGTAAAATAGTGCACAACGACAATGATATATTTGTTCCCCCCAGTCAAGGCTGGGTTACACGTCACGTAATGAATCCCCCACTTCATGAAGGGGCCCGCTGAGATGACAGGAAATAATGGAGCGGAATGTGACCGAATCTTTCTAGTGTAAAGATGACAAGGATGACAATGCTTCACTGCTTCCACACAATATTTAATGACTGTGGGCCAAAAATAACCGACACGTAATATCTTCTGGGACGTCGCTAACCCAGATAAATGACCCCCACACGCTCCACTATGGGAATCATTTAGGACAATATCCGCTTCCTCGTGGGTAAGACATCGACGCAAAACTGAATCTACCCCCTTATAGTATAAAGTATCTACTATGATGAGGTAGTTCTTGGCATGTAGGCGTAGTTTACGTTGTTCTTCCCATGAGAAAGCTGCAGGATACTTCAAATTTTGGAGATAGATAAGTATATCTCCATACCAGGGGTCAAAGGTGGAAATCAAAAAGATGTGCTCATATGGCAATGAGTCTTCTTCAATAGCTACATCTTCCTCTACTGGAAATTCTACAATGAGCTCAGCAAAAACTAAGGATTTTTTGGATTTGGTGGACTGAAAATCCAAGTCAAACTCTTGGAGAATGACTACCCATTTGTTGAATTTTCCTCCAACTATCCGTCGAGACAAAAAATATTGAAAAGGATTAACATCTGCCACTACTGTCGTAGTCCTTGGTAAGATGTAGTGATGTAACCTCTGAACAGCATAAATAGCTGCTAAGGCCAACTTCTCGATGTGGGAGTACCTAAGTTCAGGTCCGACTAAAGCATGACTAATATAATAAACGACATGCTCTTGGAGCTTGTCGTCCTCCTGGACTAGGACTACCCGTATGGTCGACTCAGATGCGGCCAGATACAATATAAAATCCCTAGAGTAATCTAGCGGACGCAATAATGGTGCTGACAACAAAGCTTTTTTCAATGCCTTGAAAGCGAGTTGTGGAGTTTCATCCCATACAAATGGGGTGTCCTATTTTAACAGGTGCATGAAACCCTTAGTAATATTGGCATAATTTACAAAGAAACGTCAAAGAAAATTGGACTTCCCTTGTAGGCTCTGAAGTTGCCTGATAGAACGAGGAGGAGGAAGATTTACAATGGCCTCAACTTTCAATGGATTCACTTGAATGCCTCTGTTAGAAACAATGAACCCGAGCAGTCTCCCTGACTTGACACAGAAAACGCACTTGTGGGGATTCAAAAATTAAATGCAAGTGATCTGGATGATCAATCCTCTTACGAGAATGTGCAGGTATATCATCAAGGTAAGGTTTGACAATGGCTTTAATATTGTGAAAGGAAAAATTCATTGCCCGCTGAAAGGTTGCCCCAGCATTTTTCAATCCAAAGGGCATTTTCTTGTACATGAAGGTACCCCAAGGACAAATGAAAGGTGTTTTATGTTGGTCTTCCGGTTTAATTTGAATTTGATTATATCCGGAGAAACCATCCATAAACGAAAAGACTTCACTTCCCGCGCAAGCATAAATAATTTGATCTATAAATGGAGTGGGATAGTTATCCTTAGGACAGGTTTTGTTTAAATTTTGAAAGGTATTATAGACACGTATGGTCCCTTTCTTTTTATCAACAGGAAAAGGGTTCGATACCGATTCCGTCAAAGCTATGGTATAAATAGAACCGGCTTTCAACAGTTTTTCCACTTCAGCCTTCACTGTCATCGCTTTACGTAGGTTAATAGGTCTCAAATTTTGCCGAACAGGTTTGGCGTCAGGGTATGTTCGGATCTCGCGCTCGACTATAAATGGATCAATGCCTGGAATCTCCTCATATGACCAGGAAAAAACGTCACAAAATTCCTTAAACAAGGCTCTATAAATCACAATCTCCTCAGGAGAGCAGTATCCACTGATATGTATATTTTCCACAACGTCAGGATTTACAGAGATGTTGATAGGGATGGTAGCAGAAATATTTTCCATATTCCCCTCAACAAACATTCCTTCCCTTGGTAAGGGATTAATGGGCATATCAACATCATCTTCCAGTATCATATGAAACTCTTGATTCTCTATCCTGCTTAACTCTGGAAGAAAATAGGATCGATGGTGAATATTTTCATAGATCTTATCTCGTCCGCTCATGGCTTCCATAATAGCTTCAATAGAAGGTAAAACCATATTTAAACAATCTGTAGAATGAAAATATTTTTCTGACCAAGCAGGAAAATAGACTTCTTCCAGTTCCTCTGAGACTTTGAGGTGGACCGAAAAGGGATCAACAACAGTTTGGGTGATAGCTTGATAAGCCACTTCCACTGCTGATAACGGCACTTCAGGTTCATGGTGGGAAGGGAGAACCCAAGGATCAGTCCTATCAACAACTGTGGCTATGGACTTACCCACACTAGTAGAACCTATATAATTAATAGGAGCTGGAAGATCAAATGTGCCCATCAATGATGCGTACATTCCATCCCCTAAGCTCTCTAAAGTAGGTTTGACCTGATCAACCAATGGCATAGTAGAATCATTAGATTCCATTCGGCCCTTTTAATTAAATCTGAGTTGGTCAATAGTAACCAACTTCCTTTCATGTGGAAACACTACCACCTGGAAGACGGCCGATGCAATATAAAACATGGCATAAATCTAACTTCTTCCCAAGAGCAAATTATAATCCAAATATGCATCAATCACCTCCACCTCAATAGACACCACTTTCCCTGCCAGTTTACTTTCAAAAGTCGGTAGGATACCATGTGGACGGAATGACCTTCCGTCGAAAGCAGCAAGCAGGGTGTTTGATGGGACCAGCTCTAGGGATCCAAGAGCTTTCCAACATGACAAGGACATAACACATGTAGAAGCACCCTCGTTGACAACTGCCCTTCCAATGGTCTTTCCACCATGGATGACATCTATCAACAAGGCTACATGATATGGTAGGCGAATTTTGACATTATACAAATTAAATTTCACCATGAGACTCGATGAGTCCATACTGCCTAAGGCTGCTAAGAGTGCATTCCGCTGGGCATGACAACTCTGTAACACCTCTAAAGCCGACATTGCACAAGGTGTCTGGGATAAGTCTTCAACTACGGAGTAGTTTGCTGCATCCCTAGAATTAGGATTATGCAAAGTCTTCTTAAAGACACCTTTCAGTATCTTGGGCATAATTTCAATAGGTTTCTCAATCGTGAGAGGGTTAGAAGTTTCACCTATGGACTTACCCTTCTCCGAGGTCTCTTTTTCATAGTTCTTATTCTGTCATTGGGGAAAAGGATCCTTCAGGACAGCTGGTTGTTGAGCTTTTAACAGCTTCTGAGCTTGTTTCATAAGGGGACAAAGATGGGTGAGGTGATCTTCATGGCACAACTTACATGGGAATTTCACCTTCTTCTTTTATTTCTTGCCCCCATCAGCATTGTTTGCGGGTTTTTGCTTGTTTTGGTTTACCTCCCCTTTCTTTCCTCTCTTCTTTTTCCCACCAGGCTGTTGATTGCCCTTCTGAGAGTTTTGTGCAAAAAAAATTTCATTTTGGGGTGAGGGGGAAGCCTTTGCTGCCTCTGCCATAGAATGTTTGACGGACAGTTGATGGAGGTTTTTGGCCAAAGATTCTATAGTGGGAGAATTAACGGAACCAACCACACCATCAGCATGGGGTCCAGGCTTAGGTTTCTGTGCATCATGTGTTGGCCTTGGTGCCTCAGGGATAATCTCATATAAGATCCCAAACTGAGAATATATCAAATCAAGTTGTTGGGCCCTGAGGATAGCTTCTTCTTCATTCGTCACTCCTGAAGTAGATACGTCCTTACATATATAAGGCAATAGGGATTTAAGGAACCATTCTAATAAGAACTCGGGAGGAATAGTGGCTTTAATAAGGCTCTTCCACCTCCTCCACTCTTGGATGTGATCCGGGATATGGGTGACCTTGTTCTGTTGGAAGGTAGACAACAAGTCCGTTCTGAAATCATATCGGACAAGAAAATGGAAGTGACTAAGGAAAGCATTAGCCAAGTCCCAAAAACTACTAAACGCAGCAGAAGGCAACTCAATGTACCATTTTGCTTTAGTACTCGTCAAGGTTATTTGGAACAGCCTCAACCGAACTGAATCTTCATTCAGTGAGTTGGAAGAGCACCATAAATGGAAAGTGGTGGCATGAGCTCAAAGATCTTCACCAACTTTGCCTTCGAATTTTGGGATATCCGAGGGCAGCTTGGTAGGGACGGGTGGCCAAACGGGATCATGCCTCACCAGGTCATTCATCAATTTAGACAAATCTGGCAAGTTTAACGTTGCCAGGAAGGGAAGCTTGGGTCTAACCAGAGCACTAAAAGTACCAGTTTGGGGATTAGAGGGACTTGCCCCCATATTCCCATATGTGAAGGTGGGGTTTCCTCGTGCTACCGGTTGTGAAGTGGATGGGTTGCTTTGAAAAGGGTTCCATCCATAAGCCACAGGATTGTTTGTGTAAGGTGTAGTATAAGAGGTTCTAGCTTCCCCAGTTGAAACTAGGGTTTGAAATACAGGAGCAGGTATCCCTCCACTAAAAAGCAAAAAGGGAGAGCTCGTGAACGGAGCTGAAACTGGAGTTTGAAAACCTTGACTGTAAGGGTTATTGTTTCCAAATTGCACCCCTACAGATGCGGGTGTTGGGCCTACGTATGGAGTGGATGGGGGAATGTGCCCCCCATTCCAAGAAAATCCTTGGACAAAAGCCAAGGATCCTATAGGACCACTCTAGGCAGTGTGTGCGAAGGAGGTAGGAACTATAGGTACACTAGGAATCCCAGTGACCATACCACCAGAAGCATCTGCTAGAATTGTGGGAGCCAGTGGTTGAACCACTCGGCTCGCTGGAGTTAAAGGTGTAGTAGGTATACTGGATCTAAAGGCACCTACCAGGGGAGGTGGTACCCCTTCAGCCGGAGTGGCTGAGGTGGAAATAAAAGAACTTTCTCCTGCAGTAGACATTATCCTGCACACAGGGACACCAATCATGGGTGGATCAAAAGGACGAACCTAAATGATCACATGATTGTTTAAGTCAGTTCGAGGTGCATTAAGATTCCTTACAAACTCGTTAGCCTGCAAGTCTTCTATCTCAACTGTGTTTAAATTAAGACAGTTTTCCCTAAGTTCTGGTTCACCCAAAACTTCGCTAACTCCTATCAGTTCAAAAGAACAGTCCGTGTCCAATCTCCGCCTTTGAGGGGGAGGTGGAGGTTCCAATGTAATAAGCGAAGGAAGGTTTTGCAACCTTCGTGACCTTCTGATAGGTTGGTCCTCCATGATTGTAAATTTGAATTTTCAAACCCTAAGGTTAGCTAAACACAGACAAGCCATAGAGCAATCACTATAAAAATTCCTAAAGTCTCAACAATCACAAGGTGTACGAGATATGCTTTCCCGAAGAAAGCTGAGAGACAATTTCTTGGCACCCTTGAAGAGGTTCTTAGGCACAAGCGGAGGAATCACCCACCGCCCTCCTACACTTTCAATAAGGTTTACCTTCCAATCCCATCCAAGGTGAACCAAAAATAGACTTCTGGTTTACCTATGTATGAACCCTAGATGTCAAGAGACTAGAGGCTACTTTAACTATACCAATAGTCTATGGGGACAATCCCAAGCCTGATTCATACACATGGGTAGGGTAGCTGAGCCCAAAACTCTATCTAGGACAGAATCCCCAGATGCGTAAAAAACTTGGTCTACGTTTCGACAAGGAATCAGAGGGATATCTCCTCAGTCCAATGCCTCCACGCGGCCTCGTGCTTAACTCCTGTTTGAGAGGAGCTTCCTAGATACTATCAATAAAGAGAAGGATTTACCTATTGAATGGCCCACTATGTCTAAATTTAAGTACTTATGGGGAGTTTACACTTCCTATCCCACAAGTCTAGCCTAAGCTAGTAGGTGTATGGCCCTATAAAACAAAAATTACTAATAAATTTTAATTATGGCATTCATTTTAAGGGCTGTTTTTACTCAGAAGGCAAGTGGAGTGAAAGACTATGATGTTATTGACTCGATAAGAAATGTAAAAAATAGGTGTATAATTCAATTTCAAAGCAAATGATCACTACTTAAAACAAGGTTCTCTTTTTATTTTTATTTTGTAAATATAAACTGATGAAAATGCAACTATGAAAGAGAAAACTAAGACTTATGTTTTGTAATTTTTGAGATTTTATTTAAAAACTAAAAGTAAAACTACCATATGCAATTCAAATGCAAAATGTTTCCAATGTTTTTCTTTTCACTTTTCAATGCAAAATTCTTGAGTATGCTTGAATAATCTAACTATATAACGTAAGAAAAATGAAGTAAAGCAGATTTATAAAAACCAAAAATCAACCACCTAAGGAAGACTTGAAACACACCCAGCTGGGAAGATACAATGAATAGAAATCACTGAAATCAATCAAAGGCAAGTGAAAAACCAACACTATTCAGAAATAGAATGGTATATACGGTATCTAGAACCCTGATCACTGATTCAGACAACCAGCACTTGGACCTATTACCCAATAGGAAAATCCACTTCAAAATGCTAAAAGAAAGACAATCCAACCAATAAAAACCCAAGGGCATAACAAAAAGCACGAAGTATGGTTAACAGGGTAATCAAACCTACAGTGCAATGCCCGTACTGAAGACCACTAAGCAAGACAAAATCCACAGAGGAACAGGGACAAGAAACCCAACCCCAAAAATTTTGTTGCTCAGACTTATACGTGACTGTTCACAAGAGAAACCCATGTACTATACACGACTGTCTAATATAGCAACCCGTGTACGCAGACCTCTGTACGTGACTGTGTAGCACAAAAACCCATGTACAGGAGTAAAATTTTTTAACAAAAAGAAAAATTATAAAGGTCTTCAAACACCACTACAAGTATGAACCAATACAAGACACTGCACACTGAATCAAAGCAAAGACTGGGCACGGATCTACAGAGTTAAGCCACAGCAGGCTAGGCTCCCCAACGGATTCGCCATTTCTGTTGTTCAGGAATAAACACCCTTATAACCTAGGGTCTGGGGTTACCAACTTACTTCTAAAACTTGCAGACAATTAGCTTTAGCTAAGTATAGAAAAGAAATAGGAAGAAATATTGGACTCACCTGATTACTGACGGTTGATCCAAGCTTTATCTTCTTCCGCTATGCCTCTATCCAAAGCTGTCAGGGATGCACCTCCTTCACCTGGAAAGAGAAAATTCTCCAAGTACAATCTTATACATGTATATATAACAGTTTAGATAAACAACATATATAGTGCTTAATCAAATATATTCATCAACCATAATACTTGAAAGAGACTCAACACAATGTTGGAAGAAGAATTCTCTTTATTAACAATCAATGAATGAGATAAGTGTACAACCCAACACCTAAGACAAGGGCTCCTCTACAACCAAAGGACTCTGAGTTCTGCTGCTCCAAGACTTTTGAAGATATACTACCAACATAACTTTGCTCTCCAAAATTGATTGATTAATGCCCTACCCAAGGCCTCTATTTATACTTTGGGAAATAGAGTGGTTTTGAAGGTTGAGGAGGTTGAGATGGTTGGGGTAGTTGATGATTAGGGCCCAAATAATCTCCATTAATAGTGATTTATATTTTTTAATGTCGAATCGATATGTACGTGACTATTAATATAGGCAACCCGCATATGACATGCGAGTTGCTTAAAGGAAACCCGCGTATGGATCTATACGCGGGTTCTAATGAAGATAGTCGCGTACAGTACGTGAGTTGTCAACAGGAATAGTCATGTACGCACGTGATTTTAAATTAAGATAGTCGCGTACGGAAATCAACACTTAGAAAAATAATATGGCAAGCTGGTTGAAGGATAAATGCATCTCATGTCATGCCCATCTATAGTGTTAAGGCAAACTTCAATCCTACAGTGTCCTTTTGTGTACCAACATATGTAATGTCAGCACTCAGATGGATAAGTGCCATTTGGTTTGATAACAATATGGAAAATATCAATCTACCAAAAATAGGAAAAATAATCTTTTGCATAATGAGAACAAAAGAAAATGGACCAAGTGTTAAAAACAAGAGTTTGAGAGGTCAGTTCGAAATGCCCGCCAAGGGCTGTCTTTGTGCAAGTAAATTTATCAAATGTCGTGGATCCATTCTTTGGTAAGTTTTCCATATGCTCTTGACTTCAGGTCTCCATAGAGTGTTCACATGTGTGAAATAGGAGTCTGCCAAAATGGGAAGAAATATGTTTTGATGTTCAAAAGAGGTTGAGAAGATATTTTTAAATGCTTGCCAGAGGTTGTGTGTGTCAATAGATTTATCTTGTGATATGATATTGTTCATTTTTTAAATGGATATCTATCCATGCTTGTAGGTTTCCTTATGGTGATCACATGAGGGAGAAATCAATCTACCAAAGTAGAAGAAAAATTGTTTTTACAAGTTAAAAACAATTTTGTCCAAGTGTTAAATTAAACAGTTTGGAAGCCTATTTTCAAATGATCTCCATATAATGCATGTGTATCAAAAAGTTCAAAAGGTGGCATGGATCTGATCCTTTTTGAGGTGGCTATCTAGCCATACTTTGAGTTTGCATTATGATGGTCATATATGCAAAAGATGGGCCTGCAAAGTTAGTGAAAAATAATAAACAGAGTTTATTAAATACGGAGCTACAGGAAGGTATTTAGAAAAATTAACAAAAATTTAATAAAAATAATTAAGACAGAGTTTTGAAGAGACACATCTTACTATTGGAGAGATGCAATGTTTAGAAGAAGTTTTAATTGATTATTTCATTAAAACAATAAATAACAAACAGAGATTCGAAGAGGTGTCTAAGCATGATGACATGGAAAGGTGTAATTGGAGCAAGACATGAAGGACACAGATGACTAAGGACATCCATAATGAAATTGACAAGCATGGAACATATAGAGAGTCAAATGACCCATTCTGTGGTCATTTGAAGATGATTTGGGCAAGACAAAGATGTTGATGCAAAGATGACAAATAGATGGCTACATGACAATATACAAGGAAACTTGATGACAGAGATGGATACAGGCATGATAAGATTGGTAGAAAAAGATGTTGAGTTGAATCCTTAGCTCACTTATTCACCTCCCCACCCCCTCTTAGTGAGCACTGTGTTTAACATACTGAAGTTTTCATTGATGCCAACAAGTGTTGTGCAATGGCCTTTGATTTAATGACAAGGAGACCTTGATATTTTGGGCATTTGAACACTAGGTGGCCCAAATGGTCCAAATGGTCCAAATGAAAGTTGTCCTTCTACTGTGGAAATTAATTAACACTGTGTCAACAGTCAATAGCTTATTGGAGCATCAGGTCTATAAAAAAAATGAATTAACTATAGTCATTGTCGACTGGACCCTCTTGTTGCAATTACTCTGGTTTAAATAAAAGGAGGAATTTGCAGGGTTTTTAAATTCATTCGTAAGGTACATGACCCAGAGAATGCAATTGTTATTTTGAGCCTCAATGTTAGTTTGTATCCCCCCAAAAAGGATGCATGCTTACCTTTTATGAATTTGCGGCCAGATGATTGTTGCAAAGTATGATTGAGCTCTCTAGTTTTGGATATGGTTGATAAAGAAATCCGGGCTCAATCCCCACTCAATCAATCACCAAGAACCTTGTCGCAACTAGAGAAAATGTGCTAAGTGATACAGCTTGGTATGCTACTGTAAAGGAGATGTTAACTGGAAATATAAAAGGTAAAATTATCTATGTTGACATCGTATAGGTAACTACGTTGTAGTAGTACAAATAGTTGCAATGAGGTAGTCAGTTTCATGGCAATTACTATTTATCCATGGTGACATCATATATGAACAAGTGTAAAAGTATCTATGCAAAATATAAGGGCACATGGATGGCCTAAGGCAGGGTATAGGCAGATTCTATCATATACATAAAATATTATACCACACATAACTAGTCAGACCCAGACCCAAGAAAAAAATGCAACAGCTGGGGCAAAAAGGAAAATCTATTTTATTATTATTGAGGGTTTCCATTTTAGGATTTCTCTATATGATTGGACAGAAGATAGAAGCAATCTTTTGCTTTGACGTTCAGCGCCATCTTCATGCTTGCTGGCTTGAATATGAACCGAGAAGATGAAGTGAGGGAGGGTTGGAATTCACTTCTCACCCAGAACAAGTTTACTCCGTTATGCAAATAGTGATATCTTCTTAGTTATATGTGGATGAAAATGCATGAGTTGACCCATGCGTAAACAACCAAGAGCCATTGAAAGATGGCACTGGTTGGGTGGGTGTGCAAAGATAGCCATATATCGTCGATATAGAGATGAAAGTTCGTCAAAAATTAAAAAAAACGTCAATATTGCCACTGTTTTTCTGCCATGATAAAAAAAATGAAGTATCAATCCATGAATGTTCAAAACATGGAAATATTTCATGGAAAAATCTGCCCAAATGTATTAGTGTGAACTACATAAAATGAGGGAAAAGGTGATGGCCCAAAGTTGTTGAATATGCACAACTTGGTAATATCATCAACAAATATAGTATATAGGGGATGCTTAGGATCTTTGAAATCCTTAATTACAACTTGGTGAGGTGTAAATATTACAGTCTTACCTTCACTAGAATGAGTGATTTTATAGACTAACAACAAGCTACAAGAAATTATTGGAACACATAATACATCATTAAACTGATCATCGTCTAGCTAAATTATTTCAGATCCTACAATATTAAGAGATCTATCATCACCAACAAATATATATTTGGTGTAACATTCTTTTGGAGCATAAAATATGGATTTATCCTTAGGCATATGATAAGCTGCTCCAGAATCAATGAGCCACTCATTTAAAGAAGCAGAAAAAGATGCATTAAAGGAGAGCCTAGAATCACAAAGTGCATGTCCATGAGTTGTAGTGTTAGAAGATGAATCAAGGTTGATGTTGTGCTTCTTCATTTCTGCTTCCAAGGATGTCATCTTTTTTAAACACTTGGATTCTACATGACCAACTTTCCTGCAAAAATTGCAATGATACTCTGTCTTCTTATATTTTGAATTGGTTCCCTTGTCACCATTGGAAGTATAAGTTGGTTGAGAGGGTTTGGGACCCTTTCTTTTCTTATTATTATGAGAGTGTTTCTTCTTGCGATTCTTGGTTTTGTTGTTCTATTGTGCTACTAAATATTTGCTATAATTATCAACATTGCTGATTACTCCAAGATGTATGAGCTTATCGTCCTCTTAGATAGAGGAAACATAGAAATATTCAAGGGTGGGTTTTACATTGTTCCCCCCAAATATTCTTTCAACGAGTAAAAGGTGGCTACAAAAACTAAATAGGCAGGACCAAGATTGGAAAGAATAACATAAATACATTAATTTTATAGCTTAGCTTATTTTCATTCTATTACTAATGTTCTAAGGGTTTTTAACTTATATAGAGACTCTTGAATGCAATAAAATCATGTGAATTTAAAGAAAAACAACTCATATTCAAGCTAGTGGCCTTAAAGCTCATTGTGTTTACCAAACACAATTTCCAATTTTTCCTAATCTGTATCTGGTTCATCAATTCCTTGAAGGTGGAATTGTAAATTATTAGAATTTGACATCCCAAATAATCCACAAGATTCATCATATCTATTGGCCCATTTTATTTTCTTATCATCATTAGTGGGTTCATTTTAATTTCCCAAGGTAACCTGGTAAAGTCCCCTACTTCATAGGATATACTCCATACGGGATTTCCATGAGTAGTATTTGGTATTTATGAGAATAATATCACATGGAGTGGCCATATTGCAATACATGGCTAATTTGGATTTAAAAGTAGAAATTGATAGTCTAGATGCTAACATATTAAAAAAATAGGCAGTTTTAAGAAAACGACACTGAAAATGGATTTTGGATGTCAAAGTTATTCCATTTTGAAGAAATCCATATAAAAGAGCAAAGGATCCACATGGCATGAAAATGTTGATCCATGTGATGATGAGGGAAAAAAATGCATTAAATAATCCCTCCCTCCCCCCTACTATATTTTCATATAAGCTCACTTTTACAAATAAGTTGCTTCAAATAAAATACCCACTTTTATAAAACAAGTGGGAAACACTTTTACAACATAGTTACTTTATAACTTAAAGTTACATGAACTTTTACAAAAGGTAACAAAAACAAGGACTTGAACCTAAGACTCTCTTACTTTTTAAAGTAATTTTCAACAAAGTGATCTAATATTTTTTTTTTAATAATATTATGGAAGAGAGTGGGGGTGGATAATGGGAGTGTTGTTGTTGTTGTTGTTGTTGTTGGAAGAGAGTGTCTACTCATATAACCTTTCTTTTTGTCTCACAATACACCTTATGCAACCACACGAACTCAAAGAAATGAAATTATAAAACTAAAATGTCTCATATTTGGGGTTAGTCCTTGGTTATATTTCTTGAAAAATGTAAGTTTTCTCAATGTTTATAGTTTACCAAGTTCACACAAAATGCATGGTAAAGAGACTGTATGCAGTAAAGAAACCCCTTTAAACTTTGTTTCTAATTTGTCGAGTTCGCACATAGTGCACGACAAAGAGCATACATAGATTGAAAATGTAACACACTAGAAATAAAATAAAAAATAGGTTAAAATATGAAAGAATATGATAATTTTTTTTAAATGCGTACTTCTAAACAATATACCTTTGGTTATGGTAAAATGGTCGTATTTTGGGAAAACATAAACATTTTTCAGTGAAACAAAAAGCATTCCCAACTGAAAAAAGAGCTCCAAACACAATGAATAGAAATATCAGAAACTAGAATCCCTTTGATGCATTTGGCAACACCGATTCAAGATCTTGATCATCAATGGAAGCAAAAATTCATAAGAGTTCTGATACTTGTTCGACTAACATGGGATATTTATAGAAGAACGAACACCTTTAGAAACTCCTCACACAAATAGATCACAAATTAACACACTGATGTTTTTACATGGTTAAATACCTCTAAGAGATAAATAATCCATGGCCCCGTCCAAATAGATACTTGAGGCAATATATTATGCAAAATAAAAGAAAATGTTACAATTAGTTTCTCACAATCGATGATCAAGAAAATGAACCTAAATTCTCTTTAAATAGATATCATGGACCAATCGGATGTTAAACAATGAATCAATGGACATTAATATCGAGGTGAGAATGATGCGTCAAATCACTCTATGTCTAGAACATACTGTGATCGTGAAATTATTTATGTATAAATAAATGCATACTAAAGTAACACACTTCACCTAAAGATACATTAAACCAATTTGATCTTAACTAACTCCTTAGTTTCTTAATATCTTAGCAATATCCTATCAACCTTCTCACCTTGTACCCAACAAGGGGGAATATAAGTCCAAAGTTGTCTCCATATAAAATAGCTTTCAAGCATGGATATTATTGTATGAGATAACATGTGGTTGTTTCCACATGCCCACTTTGAGTTGTGCACAAATGAAATAAACATGGTACTCTCTTGCACGTTAATGGGGGTACACTATGAAGTGAAAATGGTTAGTGGTCAACCAAAACCACAAGATACAAGGATGTATCATATTTCAATTAACAAAGGGGGGAATATTGATTATGGTTGTCAAACTTCAAGATTTGAAAACTATTGCATGTAGATGGTAGAACTCAACAAAAAATTGCCAAATATGAAACAACAATATGTATATGGTAGAATCTAACAAATAAATTTCTGAATGGACATCAACAATCTATAGATGGAAGACTTTGATAAACAAATTTCCAAATTAGAAACAACAGTCTATATATGGTAGACTTATATATAGGGTACATGATAGGGATGTTGATTAACACTGTTTGTGCATCATTCTCCGAGAGAACTTAAGTGATTCAGATGATAAAGTGTCGATACTACATGTTTTCCAATTAGTAGAAGACTCTAGTTTCTTCTAGATAAATTACTTGGCATATGATGATATTTTCAAGTAAATTATAAAAATTTTAGACATTGGAAATGGTGCACTTCCATATTTCATATCTCATCTAGATCATTTCGGATGAACCATCTAGCATCGTTTTTGGTGTTTTTAGGTATATTTTTTATTGAAGTATAGATCAAGGCTTCTAAAGATCCAACATATCAGCTTTAGCATTAGTGTTTACAGTTTAGATCATATGGATATAGAGACTTATTATTGAGGGGAGAATGTTAGCCTATGACTTACCTTACCAATTACAATGTTAAATTCTCCTTATTATTTGTATTAATCATTTAGGACAATAGTGATGTATCCTAAATGATGACTAAGATATTTGGTTAAAATTTCCTAGCTTCACCACCATGTTATTAAAATATTGTAACTTCAGAATATATTCTATTTGTACTATTTATATTCCTCCTATAGGAGATGTCACTGATGTAATTGGTCATTGAAAGAGTCAATGTAAACCTCTAGATGTAATTCGAGTCAATAGTACCCATGAGTCATTATAATAAATATTATTTTGGTGTCTTACTAGAAAAGTTGACCTAGTTAGGTTTTGGGTAATGTCAAGAGTCAAGTATAAATAGGGGGGCACCTCTTTCATTTGTACTCACTTCACTCAAGCAAGTTCGCTAGAGGGAGAAGAAGAAGTGCACTATAAAGAGAGAGGAGAAGTTATCTTGGGGTTTTACACTGTCTTGGTTGAGTTCTATATTGAGGAAGTTTGGCAAGGTTTTATCCCTTATGGTTTCCTCAAGGAAAAATCTTTGTGTTCTTTGTGTTGTTGTGCTTGTTGTTATTTTAGTGATCTTACTATTTGTAAATTGTTTTAAGATATCATCTAAGAAATTAATAAAACTTAACATGGTATCAGAGCCACCTTGAAAGGAGACATTATACAACTAGGGTATTTTATTTCGAACAATTCCCTCAGCAGATCAACCAAAAAAGAGGGCTCACTCAACTTGCACCAGGAGGGTGCATCTTTCTGTGAAGATATAACTAAATTATGATAAGTTTCATTTATGGGCTTGACACTACTATCGGGAAGAACTAGGGATTCAGTTTTCTTGAGGTTCCATCATCAACCTTAGAAAAAGCAAGATACAATCTAGCTCGCTTTGAGGAGGAACATATTTTCCATCTCTCATTCCTACAAGTGATCTCAACTAAAAAATAGGGTTTTTCCATCAAACCCTAGGTCATCCTGAAGAAGGTTATCCAAAAGCAGTCTTCTACAAGTAAGTATTGTTTCTTCTATTTCCATTTGAAGTTCTCATTCTCTTAAAGATGAAAAACAATACCAAGATGTATGAAAAACTTGAGAGTGTTGAGAAATTCAAAGAATGGAAGTATAGGATCATGCTCATCCTAGAAGAGAATGATCTAGAAGGATTTCATAAAGGAGGAAGTTGCATAACCAGAAGAAGATGAAGCATAAGCCAAGAAAAACAAAGATATTATCAAGGCTAATAGGATCATAGCTGACTCCATCAAAGATCACTTGATCTCTCAAGTATCTTCAAGGAGCACATCAAAGAAAAATTTTGATTCTCTATCCAACCTATTTGAAGGAATAAATATCAATATGAGAATGAATTTGAGAAATCAACTCAAAAGTGCGAAGGTTCAGAAGTCAGAGACCATGCAATCATACTTCACAAGAGTATCCCAAATCAAGTAACAGTTGGAAGCTATTGGCGACATTATAGAAGAAGAATTTGTAAGGACCACTATGAATGGTCTCTCAAGAGATTTGGAATCTTTTATTTGAGGAATATGCTCCATAAGAAAGATGATCAAGTTTTAAAAGTTATGGGAAGAATGTGTTCAAGAAGAAGAAATAATAGAACCCAAAGAAGAGAATGAGGATCAATATTTGGTAGTCCATACTAAAGTAAAGAACAAGAGAACGAGTTACGACCATCCTCCTAAAAAGACTCAAGGGTTTAAGAAGTCCAAGAAATAATTCTCAAATTAGGAATGCTTCACTTGTCATAATATGGGACACATTGCTATAAACTTTCCAATGAAGGAAGAACAAGTCAAGAAGAATAAAAGATTCCAGGCCCATGCTGTTGAAGACAATGATCTAGAATATGAGTAAATAGATAAGTAAAATGAAGGTTCCTGTGAAGAATATGTCTTGATCTCTGCACTCATGGGTTCAGTCTCACCAGGGGATGACACCTGGCTAGTAGATAGTGGTGCCTCCAAGTACATGACATGTTACAAGGACTCACTCTCATGTCTTGTACAAAAGGAGTCCCCACACAAAGTAATGATTGGAGATGATTACCATTATCCCATCAAAGGAGTGGGGGAATCCTCCTATAATATTGAATCTAGAAATTTCATGCAAATGAAGGATGTCCTGTATGTCCCAGGACTAAAGAAGAACCTTCTCTCTATCTTAGCCTTAGATAAGAAAGGGTTCTGAGTTGCTTTTGTGGATGGACAATTTCTCATGTGGACAAAAGGAAAAACTATAAATGATGCAATAGTGATTGGATTTGAAGAAGGAGGACTCTATAGATGAAAGGGACACGTGGATTCAGCATTCAACATTGTTATCTATGGCACATAAGGCTTGATCATATACATTACAAAGCATTTCCAATTGTGAGCAGGGTTGTGACAGGTTTACCGAAGATTTAGATAGATCATGAAGGAGTGTGAAAAGTATGTGCACAAGGAAAGAATACTAAGAAACCTTATCCAAACAGTGATAGCAAATCAAAAGGGATGTTATATATTATTCATTCAGATATATGAGGACCAATTCAAACTACTTCATTAACTGGGTATGTTTATTATGCTTCCTTTATTGATGACTACTCCCACAAAACTTGGATCTATTTCTTGAAGAAGAAGGATGAAGTGTTTGAAAGGTTCAAATAGTTTAAGGCCCTTGTATAAAACCTCTATGAAAAGAGGATCAAGATCTTAAGATCATATAATGGAGGAGAATTCACATCAAGTGAATTCAAAGAGTACTGCAAGGAAGTTGGGATTAAGAGGGAGCTAACTATTCCCTATAATCCACAACAAAATGGTGTAGCAAAAAGAAAGAATAGATATATCATGGAAGTTGTAAAATCCATGATCCATGATCAAGATCTACCTATGTACCTGTGGGAAGAAGAAGCCAAAACAACAGTATATTTTCAGAACAAAATTTCCCACATTACCCTTGGAAACAAGACTCGATAAGAGATGTTTAGATGAGAAAATCCCGAAGTCAGACACCTAAATATATTTGGTTGTCCGGCATACATACACATTCCCAAGGATAAAAGATCAAAGCTAGATACTTTAGGAAAGAAGGGGTTCTTTGTAGGACATAGTGAGAAATCAAAAGCTTGTCGAATATATATCCCAGGATATCATCAAATTGAATTAAGTAGAGATGTCACCTTTGATGAAGATAAATATTTTAGGAAATCAAAGAAAGATAAGGAAGATGAAGATGAGCATGAAACTCCCAGAGCTACAGAAGGTCCTAAGCCAGTTAGAAACGAAGAAGAAGAACATATGCTTGAGTATCATGACATGACAGAACCTCAGAGACTTGAATATTTTCCCAATGAAATGAACTCATGTAAGAGAATACCTTCCTAGGCACATGACGTAATCGAAGAAGAAAAAATACATGGTGTACCAGAAGGAACCATCAAAGAAAGAAAGAAGCCAAATCCATACCCCAGTCATGTAACCTTGATGTGTGATCTCGTTGATAAAGATCCAACATGTTTTGAATAAGTAACAAAGCAGAAGGAGTGGGTTGATGCAATGGTTGAGGAATATGAATCCATTATAAAGAATGATGTATGGGAAATAGCACCAAGACCAAAGGACAAGTCAATGGTATGCTCTAAATGGATCATCAAAACAAAGCACTCAATAGATGGTAGTATAGATAAGTACAAGGAAATATTCGTACCTCATGGATTCTCGTAGAAGGAAGGAATCTACTTTGGGGAGACCTTTGCACCAGTAGCTAGGTACACCTCAATTAGAACCATCCTTTCCTTGGCATCCGATATGAAGTGGAAATTACATCAGATGGATGTAAAGACAACCTTTCTAAAAGGCTTGATAGAAGAAGAACTATATAGCGAACAACCACATGGTTTTGAGACTGATGATTAGGAAACCCATGTACATAAAATCAATAAGGAATTTTATGGGTTAAAGAAAGCACCCAGAGCATGGTATGGAAGAATCGATGGATTCCTGATGAGTTTGGGTTTTACCAAGAGTAAAGCAAATTCCAACCTTTACTATAATTTGAGGGTGATGGACTTATGATATTACTAATGTATGCAGATGATCTATTCTTAATAATCAAAGAAAATCCCATCAACATATGTAAGAAGAAGCTCGCTGCAAAATTTGGGATGAAATACCTTGGAATGATGCACTATTTTTTAGGTCTTGAAGTATGGAAGTATCTAGATGAGATTTTCCTAAACCAAGGAAAATACACAGTAGAAATCCTAAAGAGATTTGGGATGATAGATTGCAAGGATATGACTACTCTGATGCCAACAAATTTGAAACTATTGAATGATGACACTTCGGAAGCAGTAGATGCCACCTTATACAGACAACTTATTGGTTTTCTGATGCACTTACCTAATACAAGTCTAGATATATGTTTTGTTGTAAAGGTGCTCTGAGTCAATATATGGCGAATCCCAAACTTATTCACCTAGTAGGAACAAAACATGTGATGATGTATCTAAAGGGGACTTTAGACTATGGTCTCAGATATGCATCATATGGTGAGATAAGATTAAATGGATTTACAAATTCAGATTGGGCAGGAAGTGTCGAAGATAGAAAGAGAACTTCAGGATGTTATTTTAGTTTGGGATCAAGCATGATCTCATGGTTAAGTAGAAATCATTCCAGTATTGCACTTAGCACGACAAACGCTGAATTCATTGCAGCATGTTCAACCTATAGTGAATCAGTATGGATTCACAAGATGTTGAAAAGATTAATTGATGCAAATATAGATGTTACTAATATCCTTTGTGATAATCAAAGTTGTATTAAGTTGATAGGAAACTCAATGTTTCATGACAAGTTGAAACATATCGAGGTTATATATCATTACATTCAGGATATGGTACAGAAGGGAGCTGTAAAGCTCAAGTATGTTCCTACAGAGGAACAAGTTGTAGATTTGTTGACTAAGCCTCTGTCTCATATAAAGTTTGAATACTTTCGAGACAAGCTTGGTGTATTCTGAAAGGACCTCCCTCGAAAGAGGGAGTGAAGGAAGATGGTAGAAGGCTGTAGTGGTGGTAGCTCAACCTAGAGTAGGGTAAGTCTGGATAGGCTTGTTGGCCTGAAAGGGTTAGTAAGTCAGACAAGGCCTATTGATCCTAGGGGGATTAGTATGTTTGGCTAGGCCTATTTATCCCAAGAGGGTTAGTAATCCAAAACAAGGCTTTTTGGTCCCGAAGGAGATCCATCTATATAACTAGGCCTGTTGACTCGAAAGGGTTAGCAAGTTAGACAAAATGGTCGGATGGATCTACCAGAGAACTCACCAAGATACTGCTCCAAGATAGTTAGAGGACAAGATGTAGTTTTGGTATTCCTATATTGATGTAGCAGGTTCAATATTTTCATACTGATGTTGTTGAGATGATTGTTGAGATAGTTTAAGTATTCATATAATGATATGGCGAGCTTAGTATTTACATATTGATGATTGTTAAGATGATTGATGAACTAGTTTCAGTATCTCTATAATGATGATGATGATGATGTTTCAATATTTTTATGTGGATATTAATGATGTTCCAACATCTCTATGCTAGTGACGTAGATGATGATCTAGCATCTATTGATGATATTGTTTTAGCACTAACATGCTAATGATGTTGCAGATGATGTTTCAGTATTTACACACTGATGTTGCAGATGATGTCTCAGTATTTACATACCGATGTTGTAGATGACGTTTCAGTATTTACATACCGGCGTTGCAGAATATGTTCTAGTATTATATTGATTTGGAAGAAGATGTTCCAGTATTTGCATATTCACATATTGATGTTGCAAAATATGATCCAGTATATGTAGAAGATGATTCAGTATCCACATACTGATGTTGTAGAAGATGATTAAGTATCCACATACTGATGTGACAAAAGATGATACAGTACACATAGAATATGATTCTGTATTTAAATACTGAGGTTGCAAAAGATGATTCAGTATTTACATATTGAGGTTGCAAAATATGATCCAGCTGAGGTCGATGATGAATATGTATGATGGTGTTCCAAAAATTCCTATGACATATAGAGACTCACCAGTCAGATGTACAATTGTGGTAGTAGTCGCTACCTTGGTTGAATACCTTCCTAGTTATGAGGGAGTGTTAAAGTATTGTAACTTCGGAAGATATTCCAGATGTATTGATTGTATTCCTCCATCAAGAGATGAGTTTGTTCATGTAAGAGTCATTGAAAGAATCAATATAAACCTCTAGATGTAAGTCGGGTCAATAGTACCCAAGTGTCATTATAATAAATATTATTTTTTGTGTCTTTCTAGACAAGTCAGCCCTGTCAATTAGACAAATCGGCCATGTTAGGTCCTAGGTCAAGTCAATTGACAAATATAAATAGGGAGGTGCTCCCCTTCATTTGTACACACTCACTCAAGCAATTTTGCAAGAGAGAGAAGAACAAGTGCACCCGAAAGAAGAGAGAAGTAGTTGTATGGGTTTTACACTACTTTGGGTCAATTCTATACTGAGGAATTTTTGCGGGGTTTTCTTCGTTGTGGTTTCCCTGAGGAAAATATTTGTGTTCTTTGTGTTATTATGCTTGTTGTTCATTTTGCGATCCTACTAGTGAAAATTATTTTACTAATATCATCTAAGCAATTAAGAAAAACTTAACATGAGGAACCTCCTGCAATAAACAATGAAAATGCACAATATAACAGAAATAGGAGAGCACATAAGAGATTTTATTGATCCCATACCACTTCGAGGGGGAAACCTCCTTTGAGCAAGCTCAATACAAAATAACTCATGGATGCCTTCATCGGCCTCAACACGTACTTATATACTAAGTCTAATCTAAACAACTATTACTCCCCATGAATATGGGATAATACAACATACTAATGGAATGACTTACAAAGCATATGTGTCCAACAAAAATATACTAATGAAATAAAGAGGAGGGTTGACATGGGTTCTTATCACTTTTCTCATGGTTGGATTGTTGAAGAAATCCCTTGAATATTTGTTAAATATATATTGATGCTTTTGGAGAATGAATAAAGCTCTTTATGAGTGAAAATAATTTAGATCTTTATGTTATTTCCCCTTTGAATTTTGTTAGAGGAGCAATTCGGTATGCTGACTTGAACGACAACCGACTTAGTCGATCAACCGACTAAGTCGGTCGACCGACTAAACTAGAGATTAGGTCGGCCACCTAAGGTCGTGTCGGTTCACTGAACCGACAGGTAGTTATTTTGTAGCTGTTTGTAAATCATATATATTAGGCTTTTGAGCCATATGAGAACTTGGTTCAGTTCTCTGTATTGTATGGACCCAGTCATGTTAATATAATCTGTTATTTCCTTTACTTGTTCTTATCTCTTGTCTCTGTTATGTATGTATGTTTTGGTATGTATTATTGGTAACCTTAGGTGACCTGTGAGATTACAACATTGGTTCCGTTGCCAGTAGTACATGTCTGAAATGTATGCAAACAGATGATATTAGAACAAGAGATTAAGGACTGGTGGGAACGTAAAGTTGCAAATTATTTGCAGAATTACGCACGAAGAAACATATTAATGACCGCACAAGCAAAAGAAAGATTCTTTACAGAGACACATGAGAATTTTGTAGAATCAGTGCCCCAACTTCTGAAGAAAATCCTGGATGAAAAATCCAGAATGGACTAAAGATCAACAGTTGCTAGAAAAACTAATTTGTGGGGGAAGAACAAAATTGTCGGAGTGGTTCAAAAAAATCGCCAACGAATTTTGTGAGGAACAAGTAGTAGAAGAAAGGACTTCGGTGGAAACCATAAAGAAGAAATTCTACACAAACCTCACCAAGTAATTATTTTTTTCCTTACTGACCTTGCTGTTTAAATTCCTAATCGAGAAGGGAGTAGGTCATATTGTCGAACCTCGTCCATCACTTCGCGGACCGCCATTAAACCCTAACTGGGCGGAAAAACAAAAGAGGTGGGAAAAATTCATTGCAGAAAGGGAGTGGGAATACTTCCTAAGTAATTAGATCGAACTATCTGGGCTTTCTAAAGCTTCGGGTAGGCTGTGGGGGGGTAGCTAGTCATATGTTGGGATAAAGTGGAGTGGATTCTAGTCGACTATAAGAAGATACCAATCACCAGTAATGAGAAGTCAACTAAAAGGAAATCAATAAGACAGTGTCACACAAAGGTATGTCAGACCTCCATAAAATAGAGAGGGAGGAGAGACAACAAAGAAGGGAAGAAAGAAGAGAAAGAGCCTTAGCGGTGCATAGAGGAATAAGTACTAGGGCGACCGACCAGGAATGAAATCCGCTAGAGTTGGGTCATGACCGACAAGAAGAAGGCATGGAAAAAGAGGCATCCTTTATGGAAGAAGAATTGTGGATAGAGAAGCAACAAGCTCTCCAATTAAAATCTCCCCAAGAAGGAACAACTCTGTCTCCATTGAATCTGCGTACCTGAATACAAGCCATTGTCGAAGAGGAACTCCGACTAGGAGCTGGTGACTTTGGTATATGGAGTCGACTAGATGACAAGACATACATTGGTAGACATCTTATTATCCGTCGACTAGAAGAAGGAAATTGGGTTACCTTTCAAGTGATACCCTCCAACCGAAGTATCCACTTACTTTTACCGACACATGAAGGAGCACCCCCCCTGCCAAATACATCTTTGGAGGACATAGAACATTTAGGACTGTGGACAGATAATTATAGTTGGACATTGATAGAAGTGGTCGAAACCAACCGACTGCTGGTCGAAGACGAAATGACAAAAACAACTGACGGGAATGAGATTTTTGTCGACAATAGTTCCACAGAGAGGAATAAACAAATAACCCCACCACCCCCACTCCCATCCCCAGCCCCACCGCAACCACTGCCACCTCCTGAAATTAGTGACAGTGATTCTAACATGGGTCAGGGGTCAGCACACATTCCTCTATATGAGGGTGATGAGGACCCCAAACGACATTGGTTTGTCTATGAGTCAACTTGGGAGGCTAACCAAGTTACGGATGAAGACAGACAGATGGCACAGTTCACCGGTGCCTTGAGGAAAAGGGCATTAACTTGGTACATGACCTTTTCTGAAAGACAAACCCAAGAAACCAAAGCCGAGATTAAAGCGCAATTTCTATCATTTTTCAAAACTCCAGATGCAAAACATATGGCTACAAAGAAACTAAAAACAACATCGCAGAAGCCAGGAGAAACTGTCCGTGATTATGATAAACGTTGGAAAGACCTTCTTAGCCAACTGGCTTATGTTATGGATGAACAATTATTAATCCAGTGGTTTCTTGCAGTCTTATCTCAGAAAATCAGCCAACACATAAGTCTGGAGACATTCAAGTCTTATGAAGATGCGCTTACAAAATATCTCCAAGTGGAAATGCATTAGGACATACCAACATACTCCACCAATCACAGACTAGAAGAACAGCTTGAGATCGTGTAGAAGTATCTAAAAGAATTAAACCTCAAAAGTCAAGATATCTAGTGCACGAAGTGCTCAACAGTCGGACACTCAAAAGACAATTGTCGACATGAAACCAGCCAACAGGATGTTCGATTCATATAGACAAAATGTTTTTGTGACATTTTCCAAGAGCATGGAGACCACTCGACAAAAGATTTCCCGTTCAACATGAAGAACAATAAGGCATCTTGGTGTGCAATCTGCGAAACAAAGAATCATAACATGACCGACTGCCATCTAAACCTAAAGAACCGACAAAATTATCATGTAGTCTACCAGACCACTGCAATTGCACAAAATAATGAGCAAAAAAACTTACCAAACGATTAGAACAATCAAAGATACGACAGTCAAAAATACAAGCGCAGGTATGACAATCGACATGGAGGCTATGGAGGTCGAGGTCGATTCTGTGGAAATCGAGACAACCAACCACGTCGACCCATCCAATGCTTTACATGTTATAAGGAGGGACATCGGTATGCAGACTGTCCATATAAAGACAGAACTGATCTCAAATTTTGTACTCGTTGTGGAGTAGGGGATCACTCACTAGAGTATTTCCCTACCATGTTGGATAAAATAAATAAAAATAAGAATGTTAATGTCTTGTCGTGTGTGAAAAAAAATGATGTACTAAATACAAATAATTTGCATATTGTAACCCAACAAGGGACAAAAACAGGAAGTGATAACCCAAGAATCAGCAAAATAAAAGAGAAAAATTTCTACCCTAATCCACTTAAAGAAAAACAAACATATAAAGAGGCAACAAATGTATTCAAAGAAATTGCATGACAAGAAGAGGCTAATGACAATCGGCATAACACAATAAAAGAGTTAATACAACTTGTACAAAAAGATAACTCAGTATCTCAGTTCATCGATTTTCTATATGAAATAAAACACAACAACATCAAAAAACAAACAAAGAATATCTGTAGTTTAAATCAAAAAGATAAAAGTGATGCTGACCCACTTGTCGACCTAGAAATTGAAGGATACCATATCTGACAAGTTATACTCAACTTCAGATCAGAAGTAAACATCATGACTCGTGACACTTGGGAACAACTGGGCAGACCTCGACTACATGAGTCAGGTATATACCTAAAACTAGCCGACCAGGGCCTAATTGAACCTATTGGAGTCTGGAAAAATGTTGATACAACTATAAAAGGAATCTCGACCAAAGTCGACTTTGAAATCATTGACCCTAAGGAAGGATCCAGTTCCTTCCCAATGTTAGTCGGTCAGCCTTGGGGTAGAAAGATGAAAGCATTGATATCCCTGGACAAAGAGAGAATCAAATTAAAAGGAAATGGACAAAAGGTCATTGTACCTATTCATCCATCCCAAGGAGAACCTTGGGTAGAACCTATCGACGAAGAAGTTGATATCCAACAACTTTATCAGATACAGAATAATGAAGATTACACAGAACCTAACACATATGGTGAACTCTACTTAGGTAATCAAGACTCAGTCGATTATAATTCAGACATAGAATTATATGATTGGGAAGTCGAGAACTATGAAACACATGCAAGAGGGTGTTGGATTATCCAAAAAGTATAGAAAAATCCCACCCAATAGTGCTTCATAGTGTTCATTGCCCCAAAACGATTTTAGAAGAAAATTAGGGAATACCCTACTTTAAACCCTACAAATGTAAATACTACACAAATACCAAGATACAAGGAAAGAGAATCACCATTCATGCATGTAGAACAAGTTTCCAAAAATATTGGTGAACATGGTCGTCTACAAAGTTTAGTAGAAACTTTTACAGGACAAGCTGCTAGATGGCGGGATACCCATCAGACAAGACTGCAGACCTGGACAACAACTTCAAATTACTTTGTAGAAAGGTTTGGAGGAAAGAATTTAACCAAATAGGCTCAGACACCTATATTCATTCAAGGACAAAATCCAGAAGATCATATTAAGACATGTGAAAAGGAATGGAGAAGACTTGGGTAGAAGGATGAACGAGCATGGCCACACCTGTTTCCATCAACTCTCTCGGACTTTCCAAACAAATGGTATAAAATGGAAGAAGCTAGAGGTGAAACATTCTTATGGCATGAACTCAGAGAAAATTTCATTAAAGATTTCAACTTTATACCACAAAATGAAAATTTGGTCGAAACAACAAAACATATTAAATAATTTATACAACCAATAGAAAATAAACTCCTAAAAGACAACCAACAGACAATGAAATGTAACAATATACAAACCAGGACAATACCACAGTCGACACGACTACAGTTAGAAAATGAAAATACAGAAGGAAAAAGCTTTAGATGGAAATCAAACCATGTCGAAACGACCAAACCTATTCGCACAGTGTTTAAAGTTGAAACAACCGACAAGGAGGAAGCCGACTGAATAACTGCTGCTGACTTCCCTGCCACATTCTCCTAGTTTAAAGAAGAAAGTCGACTAATTAATGAAGCCAAAGCACTAGAATGGCTAGATGCTAAAGTCAAAACTAAAGAATTCGACATCTCAAGTGATGATCGACCAAAATGGAAAACATTGGAGACTACTGGAGTGAAGAGCAGACAACAGAGATAGTGAAATTACTAAAGGAGTTCCAAGATGTATTTTCCAGAGACTATAAAGACCTCAAAGGCTTAGTCCATGAAATGGGTGAAATGGAAATCGACACTAAAACTAATGTTCGACCTGTGAAGAAAATGCCATATAAGCTAGCTCACAAATACGAAGAGATAGTCAAAAAGGAAATTGATAACATGCTTGCAGCAGGCATCATCTACCCTATTGACCAATCAGAATGGGAAAATCCAATGGTAGTCCAACCTAATAAACATGATCTGACCAAACTAAGAATTTGTTTCGACTTCAGAGAGCTAAATAAAGTGACACTGACAGACCCATTTCCAACTCCTTATGCAGATGAAATCTTAAATGAGGTGGCAGGACATGAATGCTACTCATTTACAGATGGATTCTCAGGTTATAACCAAGTGCCAATAGCTAAAGAAGATTAGAAAAAGACAAAATTTGTATGTGAATTCAACTCATTTTCTTACAAGGTTATGCCTTTTGGATTAAAGAATGCACCTACAGTATTCTCTAGAATTGTGGTCAAGACATTCCAAGAGTATATTTACAAAACCAGTGCAGTATACTTTGATGATTGGACAATATACTCCATGTTAAAAGATCATTGCAAGTGGCTAAGACTTATCTTGGAAAGATGTCGACAAATCCAGTTAGCCCTAAATATCAAGAAGTGTATATTTTTCACCCCCATAGGGATATTGCTAGGACACAATGTCTGTAAGGAAGGTATTAAGGTCGACTTTGCAAAAATCAAAATTATCCTCGACTTAAAACCACCAGTGAACTCAAAACAAGTTAGAGTGCTACTAGGTCATACATGCTATTATAGAAAATTCATAAGATATTATTCAGATATGACCTATGCACTAGAAGAACTATTAAGGGAAGATAAAGAGTTCGACTGAACAAAAGAGTGGCATATATCACTTGAAAAACTAAAAAGAAAACTAGTCGAAGCACCAATCCTAAGGTTTCCAAACTGGTCGATCAAATTCCATGTTCATATTGATGCATCAGGTCTAGCAATAGGAGCAATCCTAACTCAACCAGGAGATGATGGAATGGATTATCCTATAGTTTATAGTAGCAAAAAATTAAACAAGGCTGAAAGAAATTATTCGACAACAAAAAGAGAAGCATTAGGAATGGTATTTGCACTACAAAAATATCGACATTATCTTCTAGCTAACCCATTTATATTCTATACTGACCATCAGGCACTTAAGTACCTTGTCAATAAACCTCTACACCATGGAAGTATTTGTCGATGGCTACTTCTATTTCAATAATTTGAATTCAAAGTTGTTGTCAGACCAGGTAAGTTAAATGTCGGTCTCGACCATTTATCCCAAATCGACACAAGAGAGGAACTGATAGGAGTCGAAGATGACTTACCAGATGCACATATATTTTGGATAGAAGTAGTCCCAACAGATTTAGAAGAAATAGCTCAATTCTTAGAAGATGGACAAGCACCAGAAGGAATGAGGACAAAGAAGAAACAAATCCTAGCTATGAAGGCTGCACCATACAGTCTTATAAATGGATTTCTTTACAAAATGGGATTAGATGACATCCTCAGAAGGTGTGTACTGGAACATGAAAGAGACAACATTATGCATGAAGCACATTATGGACCCGCAGGAGGACATTTCCAAGTAGACACAACTACAAAGAAAATCCAACAATCAGGGTTATGGTGGCCGACACTTTACAAAGAGTACAAAAATTTTGTAAGTCAATGTGATAGATGTCAACGACTAGGTCGACCCCTGCCTAGCACAGAAATGCCTTTGATATCAGTAAACCCAAGTTTGACATTTGAAATTTGGGCCATATATTTCATAGGACCATTTCCTATACCAACAAAAAGGACAGGTGCAAGGTATATCATAACTGGAGTCAAATATGTGACCAAATGGGAAGAGGCAAAACCTGTCGACACATGTTCCAGTGAGATAGCTGCTAAGTTCATCTATGAGAATATCATTACCAGATTTGGATGTCCATTAACCTTAATCAATGATCAAGGAACACACTTTATCAATAAAACTATCAATTCCCTAACCGACCAGTTCCAAATCGACCATCGTCGGAGTACAGCATACCATCCTCAATTGAATGGAGCAATTGAAGCATTTAACAAAACATTAACAAAAGGTTTAACAAAAATATGTAATGCTGATAAGGATGACTGGGATGAGAATATACCTGCAGTACTATGGGCATATAGAAAAACATATAAACGCTCAACCGACCAAACCCCCTTTCGTCTAGTTTATGGACAAGAAGCAATAGTTCCACTACACTTCCGACAACAGACACCTATTATTGCAAAAATCTTACATGTCAATGTCGAACAAGGAAGAAAGGACCGACTATTGCAACTAAGAAAACTAGAAGAACACCGAATTCTCGTGATGCAACATCAAGAAATCTAGAAACAACAACAAAAAGCATGGCACGACAGAAACATCAAGAACAAAAACTTGTCAGTAGGAGACCTTTCTTTACTATACAATAATCGAGTAAAAGGAAAACCTAAAAATTTACATACAGAATGGAAGGGACCCTATGTTGTCGAAGAGATACATACCAACGGATCAGTCTAACTAAGGACGTTACAAGGCATAGTATT
>LPNX010779041.1:335045-350450 GCA_001517045.1 Pseudotsuga menziesii | reverse complement strand
TATATATATAGATATAGATATATATATATATATATATAATGACCATAACTGTTAGACAAAAATTATAAAAATATACAAAACCCAAAAAGCAAAATAATATTGTTATACGCAGAAAAATATGACAGAAAATCACCACTTCGACAACCGACATCATGCCCATCGACATAGCACTATCAACCATTTTCACAACCGACATCGACCGATGAAATCGATAGTCCCATCGCGCATTCATGACCTTGAGCGCTGAAACCAATTCCCCATTAACGCACACTCAAGTGTTCTAGCTAGAACACCACGTCCACCATTAATACATACATCGACAAGAACATCCAATGCACCACCTATAAATAATGGACCGCTGAAGGTTCATTCACCGCAAATCAAATAGAGAGAGCATCAGAGCAACCAGACGACTGAAAGGAAAAAGCACCTTAGTGAAATCGACTACCAAACCGACAAAATGGCACCCAAATAGACTAGAGCCTCAACCAAAGCCAAGGAATTATAGACTGCAGAAACACCTTTAGTCAGGAGGCTAAAGAAAAATAAGAATGCTAAGGTATAGGAGGGTTCATGGCAAAAACTATGGACCGAGGTAAAAGAGTGGGCTTACGTTGACAAGAATCCTACTCAAGCTGCCAAGAAAATACAATACAGTACCATCTTCAACTATGTCAATGCACCGTGTTAACAACCTCTAACTAGCAGAGGGTTGAAGGGAGCATGGTAAAGAGAAATGGTGGTTGCTTGAAACTTTGGTTAAATATAATAGTGTGAATGTATGATAAAGGACGCATAAACAATGAAATTATCACATGATCCAATGGTATAGAACGAGGAGGTGGAGATCGATGGATTATAATAGATTCGCTCTGTGAATATGCGCGGAAGATAAGGGAATACAAAGATAATTAACAAGATGCGGAGATCAATAGTCATGAAGCTAGGTCGACGAAATCTACGATCAATAAGAAGTCCGCTCCGTAAAGTTGTGCGTTAATTAAAACAAAAGGGCTCAAGGGAATGTGTACATGTAAGCTTATCCAATGGCTGGAAAATAAAGTGAAAATGCATCGACGGTCATCATCAGATCCGGAGGATAGAGTTGCACGACGGTTGGAGTAGAAAAGCAGTGGCGGAATTGAAACTGTGGTACACATGGCAGCTTGTGGTACATTCCGTGAAGAAAAATGGTTTGAGGGAAACCACTAAAGGGAGTCTCCGGAATGGACTTCTATATAAATTGGAGTTGACTTGTTTGAGGAATTATTTTTTATTATGTTGGGACGAATGAAAAGGACCGCCCACCACCCTTTCACAGTCAACCTCGAGTATATGCAGTTACAATCATAGGTAAGTCTCAAATACTCGAGATTTATCCACAGAATTAACATTGTTTTCCTATATTATGGATAAAGAGAAAGGTTTACAAGGGTTTAACCGAATTCTAGACGAAAGAGAAGAATGCCTGGTTGATAGAGATAAAGGAGTATATGATCCATTCCTATCTGTGGGAAATGTATCTGTTATTAAAGAAAGATTATGGTGATATAATTCACAAGGAAATGACATTTTAAATGCTTGTAAGTCGTTTCTGTATCATTTTACCATTGAGCAGACCCTACACTTTCCTGAGTTTGCCGAGTGGTGCGCAGTTAATTATTCGTCTTCTGAGAGAGTTATTGTAAACTGTTCTACGTCCAGGATATTGTGTAAAATTGATGCAAAGGCTATCCGTGAAATCCTGAATTTTCCCAATAATTACCCCGATAGTTGTGAGTTTGTAAACGAGTCTGTTTTAGCTGAAGTGTACAGAAATTGTGAAACTGAAGTTCGATGTAAATTCTTGTCTAGCATTCTTAATAAAGGTCAGTCACTGGAAGGTCTCTTTTTGCCGTATCGTATTCACATCTTCAAGGAGGAAATTCAATTGGTTGTGTCTTTGGTTTGTCAGGTTTCAGGTCTAGATGATGACTATCATGTTGGTGAAGTTGTCTTGGGTTTCTTATTAAAAATGAGTTCAATTAGTCCAGAGTCTGAGTCTTAGCCGGTCCATGTCTTGAGTTTGGATGAATATCTAGCAGAAGCTATCCATAACCAATTGGTCGAGTTTTCAAAAGTCAGGTTTTTCAAGTATCAATCATATTTTCTGAACATGTTACTATGTTCGAATGTAACTGAATTTTAGTTCTTGAGTACTATATTCTCTTCAGATTTGCGTAAGCAAATCAATATGTTTGAATTTGTAAATTCTATTATGTCAGAAATATATAAGATGTTGTTTGATGAATTATTACCCAGAGTGTTGGAAGAAATGAAGAGTATGATGTAATCTTCACCTGAGGATAGGATCAGAGATTGTTTCTTGTATAAAGACTTTACAGTTTTGAGAGTATACGGTTTCATTGGAGAGCCTTATAGGTTGCCTGCTTTCCTTACCCCCATGATTTTTGCATTGGAATACATGAGATAGAGATTACATGCAGAAGAGGAACATTTCAGGGATTTCAAGAAATATTCCAATATCAAGTCCCTCTTAAGGTTAGTTCCTTTATTTTTAAAAACAAGGCTGCCCTAGTGTTTGTAGAGAAATTATTGGAAAGCATGGATTTTCAAAGGGAACAAAGGGTCAATTATGATCCTTATCATATAATTTATCTAAGAAAACAAGCAAATAAAAATAAGCCATTTGACCATCAAGTTGTTGAAGGTATGAAGGAAGTAGCCAATTTGTTCTACTTTGTGGAAACTCCAGGATCTGACGAGAATACAAGCAGTGGATCAGTTGGAGTGTCTCAAATTCCAGATAGTTCTAATATTTTGATTAAAAGAAGTTTTTCTGAGATTGAAAGTATGGAAATAGATGAAGACAGTTCACATAAGAAGACCAAAATGTCTCAAGATGATAAAATTTCAAGCGAAGTAGTTTCAGATGAATTTAAAAGAGTTGCTGTGATTCCTAAGAAATCTGTACAGGTGAATCAATTTTCTTTTGAAAGTGTAGATAATGTAGAATCAGGTCCAATTTTTAAATCTAGAGAAGAATTCATGACTAGCTATGTGGAAAAGCAAAGATAGTCCCTAGAAGAAACCAGGAATCTATTCCCACGGGTGAGAAGTCTGAATAATCCAAAGACTTCCTTGATTTCTACTCGGGACGTAGAAATAAATACTTTAAAACTGGCTATGGTAAGTGATAAGAAATTGTCCGAAATGGAAGTGAGATTAGACAAAATCAATGTACCAGATAAAATACAGTTACATAAACAAACGGGAGATATTATTTATTCATATTTATTGCATGCTATGATAAAAATTAACAAGTTACAAGTTTTGGTTGACAAATTAGAGGTCCAATTAAAACATGAGAAGGTTGAGAACAAGGCTAATTCTATTCAAATAAAGAAATTACAAGCAGACATCGTAAGCTCAGGGGATGAAATAGGTAACACCCAGGCCATTAGAAGACTTTTAGAAGAAAAAGACAATGCCCTCCAGGTACTAAAGAAGAGGTTGACAATCCTGAGTACAGAACATGTTCAGTCATCAGAACTATTAGCATTGCAAGAGGAGAAGGACAAGATTCATCAGGAGATGATGGAGTACAAAGGAAAGACTGTGAAATTGCAAGAAGAAAAGGACAAATGGGAAACCGAATGAAATGAGTTAATAGCACAAATTTCACGGCTGAAAAAAGACCAAAATGAGGAAAAAGAAATTATGGAGGAACTAATGAGCCAAACTCCCACTGATGAAGATTTGACTATTGTAAATATTGAAAAACCTTTAAATGATTTTTCTGCTAATGACTTACTAGTGCCCATGTCCCAAGTTATCTTGAAGGATGTAGATATAAGAGAGTTAAAAGAGGAAAATGAGAAAATCAAATCTGAGCTAACCAAAATGACTGAAAGCAAGAATAAGATATTACAAGATAAAGGTCAATTACAAAAGAAGCTTAATGAATTAAAAGAAAGCAACACAGGAAAGGGTCCTCTCCAGGGAGCTAAACACATAATCTAGGATACGTTGTCTGTGGAAATTACTAAGTTCAGACATTATTTGAAATTCATTGATGATCAAAGTACATTGGTTAATTTATCCAATCAAATACTGAAACTAGTAAATGAGACCATGGAGAGGAAGCCCCTTGGCACAACTCAGAATGCATTGAATTTCTTAAATTCATTAACCTATCAAAAATCACAAGATAAAGGAGTCAAAGACAGAGTGGCAATGGTACTGTGGTCAAAAAGGTTTATTCATAAACATCATCTTATGAAGACAGTACAAGATAAGGCTGATGACATGACCTCACGTATTAATGATTTCAGGCATGCTTTTAAAGAATTATTTGAAGATGGCCTTCCTTCTTTTTGGGATGAGGAAGGATGAATTTTTTCTCAAAAACATTATCACATCCTGCTAGTGCAAAGCCATATGGATCACTCTAAATTTGATGATTTGGTAAAGGGGCTGACGGGAAAGGTCATCATAGATAAGCTAACGTAAGACTTTGAGATATTGCAGAAATTTCTGATCGTTAGAGGAGGGTTGCCTATTGTGTCTTATGAAGCCTATATGGATCTAGAAGTGTCTATTAAGGAAATGATTGAGTACAATATCCCAAGCGCGGAACAATGGACAACCGTGGAAATATTTGGAAAAACAAAGTATATTCTTCATCCGTGAAAACAGGTGTTGCACGCTATGAAGTTGCTTGTTTGGGCCTTGTTACTGAGTTGATTTTAATTAAATGATCTGTCAGGATCAAAATAAGTAGTTTATTCCTAGTTGTTAGGAATATAGTTACAAAGACTTTGATTAAGCAGGTTATTCAGTTATTAAATCTTCTTGGAAGAAGAAATCATTTTATTTATATATTTGCATTTACTTTATGTAATGGGGGTTGGAACCCATTTGTTGATGAATGTTTTTGAAGACATATAATTTTTTGAAATAACAAAGTTGAATTCGTGTGGGGTTATCAGAGATTCTTGTGCTATTTACATTACAGTCTGTATTTCCTCTCCTTTGTGATCATTTTTCCAGTGTTACATTCCATTTTGTTTTCCTCATATCTGAAACGTAGTATTGAATGGTTGGAATTCATACTTTTTATGCTCTGATTATTGTTTCAGATATTTTTTAACTATTTCTGCTAAAGTTAATATAGAACTCATCTTCTAATGCTCTGTATTAATGGACTGTTCATTATTTCTTCCTTTCCACCTGAACTAAATGAATGACTGTGATTAAGTGGTTACCTCGCCTTTGATAAAATCTCATGCATACGATTTTGGGATTCCTTTATGTATATGTGACTCCATTGCCCAATGATTATGTGTATTGTTTCAACCGTCTATATAATTTTCGAGTGTTGATTTTATATCTGGCCTTGTTGATTTTATATCTGGCCTTGTTAAATTTATATTTGAGAGATCCCTCTCTAGAAAGGAAATCCATTTTCTTTATGAAGTGGTTTTTGCTGTTACCTTTGGAATTTACCTTTGCAACCCGGGTACATTCTGAGTGTTAACACACCATTTATGGCCTGCTTCGGTGGCACAAAAGAAATAGCCATCAAGTTTATCATAAGCCGGTACCACAACAACCAATTTTACTTCGACCAACCGGTTGACATCTCCGGAGAATTCATCTCCAAGATGACAGGTCTCTCAAACAAAGGAGACCCAGTACCAGTCGGTATTAAAGAGGGACTCGTCGAAGAATTAATCGGGTCACCATCGGGAAAAAACTCAAAAGGGTTGATGATGTCTATAAGTCATTTCATCTGTGGACAGATGATGTCTACTTTTTCATTCAGACATCATTTCATTCATATGCATTTCAGCATATCTTTGTATGTGCGAATGAATTCAGTCCGAATGTATAAATTCATGAACTAAATGTTTAGATAAATTCTCTATCCATTTGTGAAAATCATGTATATGATTTCAAGGTTTCTGAAAGTGGGAGAAGCAGAGATCGATGGAACAATGCTCTAATCCATCGAAGGAGTTAGATGAATGATCCTTTGAGTATTTCATAAATGAATGTGTGTCTGTATTAACCTTGTTCCAAGTTAAGGATCCGAAGTCGATCATTGAGAGATCGAGGAAGATGAAGATTCAAGCCTGTGCGTGGCTTGATTGATTGAAGAAAATCAATTATGTGGATGCGTAAGTAAAATATTAACTAGTCTCCTTGAGAAAGATCGGACACTGGGGAATGATCTTAGAGGAAGATCAACAGTCACGATCAAATCCCGCAAGAGAAAGGTGTAAGAAAGATAAAGGATCCACAAAGATAAGATGAGATCCGCATCTGATCTCATATCAATGACCAGAAAACATTCTGCAAAAGCTATGATGGTTGAGGATAGATCCGCATCAGAATATGGATCGATGGTGAATATCCACCCTGCAGTAGATAAACGGTTGTAAAGATTTGTGGAAAAGGAATTGCAAGAGGGAAATTGCAGGAGTTCAGCTTTTGGAAAAGTTGGTTCCGTAATACACAAATGCGGAAATAGAGTTGTGGAAAGGAGAATGTGGAAATAGAGTTGTGTAAACTCTGTTGCGGAATGGAGAATGTGGAAACAGAGTTGCGAAAACTATGTTGCAGAAAGGAGTTTGTGGAAACCTGTCTTGCGGAATTGAACCTGCGAAGGTAGAGCTGCGCAATAGAGTTGCAGGAGAAGAAATATTTAGACAAAATGACAAATTTAGAGTTTTATAAATGTATATCAAGCTAAATCCCGACGCAGCGAATGGGATAATGGTTGTTTGGGGTTCTCGTTTGCATAAAAAAGAATGTAAATTAGCCACCAAAACTGCTTTTTGGTCATTGATATGCGAATTTTGGTCGTATTTTTGGTCATTTATATCTCATTGTTTGGTCACATATATCTCAATTTTTTGTCATTTGATATGTGAATTTTGGTCATTAATCTCATTTATTGGTCACTAATTTAGCCATTTTTAGTCGTTTTATGTGTGGTTATTATATTTTAGTAGTTTTAATGGTGTCCATTATTAATCAATATAAATTTTTAATATGATATTATGTTTAAATTAAAAAAAGAATCATGCATTATTTATCATCATCTAATACACCTGTGTATTATGCAATGTCACATTAATTAGTTAATTACAACAATTATAAATAATATAAAGTACAACCATATAAGTTTTAAACTGCACAAATTACATTATATGAAATGTCAAAGTATTGCAATAAATATGAGTTTTCTCAAAAACTATCTCCATATAACTTTACATGAAAATCATCTAGTATACATCGATGACTTTTCAAAATATTACAATGGCTAAACCAACCCACTTGTACTTGGATGCTAAGCCATACTTAGATCCTACGAAATCTTCAAAACCATACTTAGCAGCTTGAAAGTCTCAGCAACAGGCTCTTCATACTCAATGGACCACTTTTTGAGCTTTCTATCTGTGCATGTGCTTCTGTATCCGCATTGCACTTGCTTTGAGATTTCTAAGCTTTATATATGCGCACGTGCTTCTGTATCCGCACTGCAGTAACCTCCCTCCTCATGTTGTTATAAATCTTGCGAGTAAGGTTACCTACAAGCAACACATGTTAAGCAATAAATTTTGTTGCTCGCTAAAAAGAGAAAACAAATAACTGAAAAATGTACGTAGTAATTTCAAAAGATTTAACATGGCAAAAATAAACAATTCCAACAAACAATCGGTGTACTCAAAATGAATAAACATTTAGAACCAACATACCTACAAATACATGAACATGAAATACCTCTCCATAAGGCCTGAAGATCAATGGCAGCATTACGCAAAGCAAGAAATTCTTTCCGAGCAATATATGAACGAAATTTGTACTGAATAATTTTTGTTGAATTTCCCAATACCTTAGTTATTCTAACATCTAATTAATCCATTTGACCTTCTCTGAGGAAAATGCCTAAAATAGCACCAACCCATGGGATTATGCCATTTTGTCCAAAAAATGAAGAAAAATACATTGAAAGATGGTCTAGACGCAAAAAAGGAAGCAAAAAGATACGCTAATCACAAGGTTTGTTGTAGTGTTCTACCTCTCTATACTTTTATTCTTTTTATTATTTTAGTTATATCTTAGATATATATTTTCTCGAAAGATGCACATAGCACATGCTGAGTTAACTCTCTCTCCTTGACCATTACTTTTATCATTCAAGGAAGCTTGTAATGGATATTTATCATAATCCCAATCACTACTTATTTCTCGTCGATGAGATGATGAATTCCATTTGAAATTTGTTCATTGTCACTCAGATGAATATCGTCATCGTACATGGAGATCCTTCAATTTTCAATCCTTTTAACATGCTTGGATCATCATAATGCACCTTTCTACCATTCAGAAGCCTAACCGTGCTCTCATGTTCCCTGAAACCATTAATAGATTCATGAGAACTAACGTTCCTTTTCTTTCTTGGTGCAATATGGAGATCATCAGTGTCTCTGCATTCTGGAAAACTTATCCTTTTAAAAAACACTACCCTTTGGTTTTTTATCTGGCCTTCAAGAGATGCCTAATTTATTTGTTTTATTTGCTTCATCTTCACCAATCACCTGGGAATCTAATTTGATATCCATAGGGAAACAACCATCCCTTGTTTGAGCTTCATCCCTATCATATTTTATCTTCCCCTGAGCTCTAGGAGATAATTGTGATTGTTCGTATTCACGATAACGTTCAGTACTTGTTCCATGTCCATTTCCAAGATAGTTTCTTGTGATGGCATCATTTTCTGCAAACAACACAAATTTGTCTGTCACAACTCTACCAAAGATGTTTCAACTTTAACAGCCACGTCTTTGGAAAAAAACCAGAAAACCTAATACACCTCTAAGTGAATTCCAATAAATAAAACCATATAAACAATACAGAATTTGAAAAATGTTATGATCCACAGCTCATCTCCTACATAACAAGACATAAAAATTAACCTACCACTTTTCACTTTGCTGGTGCTATGTTATCATCATTGTGAAAATACCTTGTATGGTCCCTGTCAAACCATTTATAAAATATGCAACTATTATAACTTTGATTTGAAATTAACATAAGCATAATAGAAAAGCTTGATGTATGACTGAGATAAAGTTGCAAAAATGATAAAACCAGTGCACACTTAACAAAATATTACATAATCATCAAGGTATCCAATTGAGTGGGATCAATATCCGTAGGGTTGGGTTCACATTACACCGACAAGGACATATAAGGTCCTCACTGGGTTGATCGGGAACTTACTAGGTTTCTAAGTAGATGGGTTGAATTTAATTCATTAGCACCTTGCACCTTCCTATTTCCTATTCTTTCAATAACAAAACATTGAAATATTAAAGAAAAGGATAGTCAAACTAGAGGTTAACTTGCAAATGATTAAAAACCTATCCTCCTCCATTTCCCGTCGATGTAGGTTTTAACAGAATTATGTAGTGTTACACATTCATTCCCATTTCATTTGCTGCTTGATTAGGCAATTGTATATATTTATGGTTCCTATCTTTATTATCATTCTCAGGTTTTGCATTGTCCAATAATTTCTATCCATAGAAAATGATATTGGAATCCTTTGACTTTTCTTTATCCAAGGGTTTCTATCCTTGATATCAGAATGGTGTTCTAGTAGCGTAGCACCTTGGATATGATCTATTTCTGATTACTCTGCATCCACTAAAGGGATTCGACAACTATAACAATTGAATAATTAAAATATAAACACATGGCTCACAGATTCACAGCTTAGTAAGGAGACAGAAGCATATGGCACATTCAGAAACAAATCTCATTTTCCTTCTAATTATTCTAAACCCTTTTAAATTTTAAGTGAGCCTTGTTAGTCCATTGATTTAAAACTACTAATTGTAACTAAAGATCTATAAATGAAGTTCCTCTGGATCAAGGATGAGAATCACTTTCTGCCTCTATTTTATTTCTATTTCTAATCAGTTTTCCAAAAAAGCAAGGAATATTACTACTCACCACTTGGAATACATTTCATTTTCAAAAACAAATTCCCTAAAAGTAAACTGAGAAGATGCCTAACATCCAAATGACCGTGCATTGTACATTGGAATAGCAATAATTTTAAAAGTGATACAAAACACCAAAAAAATCTTAACGGTATATTCTTCAACTCTAAAATTGTAAAATCAAAACAAATTTAAATAGCTCGAATAGATTATTATTTACCAATTACTCAATAAGCTCGAATCAAAGCATGTCCCCATTGTTGTTCAAGAATAAACACCCTTGTAACCTAGGGTCTGGGGTTACCAACTTACTTCTAAAACTTGCAGACAATTAGCTTTAAAGTACAGAAAGGAAATAGGAAGAGATGTTGGAATCACCCGATTATCGACGGTTGATCCAAGCTTTGTCTTCTCCTGCTCTGCTTCTCTCCAAAGCTTTCAGGGATGCACCTCCTTCACTTGCAAAGAGAAAATTCTCCAAATAAAATCTTATACATGTATATATGACAGGTTAGATAAACAACATATATAGTGCTTAATCAAATATATTCATCAACCATGATACATGAAAGATACTCAACATGAAGTTGGAAGAAGAAATCTCTTTATTAACAATCAATGAATGAGATAAGTGTACAACCCAACTCCTAAAACAAGGACTCCTCTGCAACCAAAGGATTCTAACTTCTGCTGCTCCAAATACTTCTGAAGATATACCACCAGCATAACTTTGCTCTCCAATATTGATTCTATTAATGTCCTCCCCAAGGCCTCTATTTATACCTTGGAAAATAGAGTAGTTTTGAAGGTTGAGGAGGTTGAGACAGTTGATATGGTTAATGATTAGGGCTGAACAAATCTCTATTAATCATGTTTTATTATTTTTAATGTAGAATGGATGTGTATGCGACTATTGATATTGGCAACCCACATATGAGACACGAGTTGCTTTAAGGGAAACCCGCATACAGATATGTACGCGGGTTGCAATGCGAATAGTCGCGTACAGTACGTGGGTTGTCAACGAACATAGTCACGTATGTACGCGAGTTTCAATGGACATATTCGCGTATGGCAATCCACACATAGAAAGATAAAATGGCAAGTTGGTTGGAGAGTGAATGCATTTCATGTCATGCCCATCTATAGTGTTTAGGAAACCTTCAATCAAAAATTGTCGTTTTGTGTACCAACCTATAGGATGTCGGTACTCAGCTGGAGAAGTGCCATTTGGGTTGATAACAGATGCCCCCTAATGTGTGAGGTCAGAGGGAAGTGATGGCCAAAATACATTATAATCATTATCTTTGGAGAACTCAGAAATCCAATGGAGCAGAGGTAGTACCTGAAACAAATACATAATAATGTCATATACAAAGTCATATCTCAGGATGCTATGTTCAATATACTAGAACACTAGCTCCTTTACAATATTTGAGTATATCATATAGTACGGGTACTAAACCACGTATATTACAAAGGTGGATCGAAGCCACAATATACAATAATGATGAGTCTTCAAAGATCTGGAAGCTGTGTAGATAGGTACAACATAGTCTTGTGCAACTTAGTCCATATATAGGAAACTAAGGTCTTCATAAACAATCCCAAAGAACTAGTACAATCCAAGCCATGTGAATAGATGTTATTGAAGTCAAACATGGAGCAAATTCAATAGATTGTCAATCAATAAGTGATAATCAACAATTGAAGCAAAGTAATTCACAAATAATGAGAGTGAATCCTGAGGTACAATCGTCAAAACTTTAGGTCCTCATCATTAGGAAGTGCTGATGTGGAACCATACTATGATGAGGAAGGCAATAGATCCTCCAACGGATCACGAGAGTGACTAAGAACTAGGTAAAGGAAGGAAGACATGAGTAATAACAGATATAACAATGATGGAATCAGGATATAAATCAGACACAGGGTTAAGTCCTTCAACAGTGAACACAACACAGAGATGGCCCAAGGAAGCTTTTTAACTTTACAGATATAACAACTAGACTTATCTGTCATGTAGGAGACATGATCATATTCCCCAGGTAGAACTGAAAAGAGGAGGAGTAAGAAACTCAAAGTAATAGCTGAACTAAAAGTGAACACTGAGACATGAGTATCGGAAAAAATAGAGAGTGCTTTGTTCAAGGATGACATGCTGCCACTAATTGAAAACCAAAAGATAACTTCTTCCTTACCTTCCCTGTTAAATTTTAATGATTCCAAGAAAGTCAACTTAGATCTCTCTTCATTTTTTGACAAGCTTGAAGAGAAGAGGGAATAATGCTTGATAGTGTCACTGATTCGTGGATTTTATGATCCTGAACTAATACATGCTCAACTGGTATTTTGATATTTAGAGAGTCTGAAAATTCCAAAGAAGACTCTAGGGGGGTCCTTTTTCATCCAATTTAGTCTCATGAGGCCAGAAAAGTATAAAACATACCACAGAAGAACTCTCTTAACTTCCGTAGAAGAAAAGGTGAACCTTTTTCATATTTAGTCAGGGAGGTCCAAAAAAGGTTAAATTATCACCTACCCAATGCTCCTTCAAGAGCAGCATATATCTTGAGTTTTATGAGTGTGAAGGAAATCAAGATCACTCATAAAGATCCATTTGAGTACGAGTGTGAAGGAAAGCAAGATCACTCAGAAAGATCCATTTGATTATGAGAAATGGGGCTTACAACAATAAACTCGATGCTTTGTTCTTTAGTGTTTAACAAGCATGACAAAGACATAAAGTACACTCAGAATATTTTTCATGTTTAGGTCCAGAGCACGAAAAAGAGAAAACTAAGCTCATATCGGGTGTTCCTTTTCTATAAATTTAGTCCCTCAGGTCCGGAAAAGTGATAAACCTATGCTTGTGAATACTCTTCTCAATTCTGTAGAAAAGAGAGTGATCCCTTCTCATATTATTCCACATGGTCCGAGAAAGAGATAACCTACCACCAATGTGGATTCCCATTCACGTATTCTTAATGAGCTTGAAAGGATGAGTTAACTCAGCAGTCAAGTCTGTTTTGAGGAGTCATACCTGGGCCTAAAGAAACTCCATAAGGGCAAGGATTCCTATAAAGGGATAGCTTGTAAAAAGATACCAAAAAGAGGCTCAATTTGGCGTGAAAAATAGCTAAAAAGATTCCCATGTACCTAAGATAGCTGCAGCATGGGTATCGAAAGACAACATAGGTTCTAAATGAGGATACTCATGAGAGGAAATCCCTATCCATGGAAGAACGATGGTAAATGTTAGAATAATCAACCAATAGTTTACCCACTTAGACATTAATTCCATTATTTTTTGTCTTATTTGCCTAGTTCATGTGTCCCACCTTGTGCAAGTTGCTATTTGCCTATCCATAGAGGTCAAAATTGCCCTATTTGACTCATGTAGCGCATGGGAGAGCTAAAGGAATCAATTCTGCTTTATTCCTGGCCTCCTAGGTGTCCTTCTGCTTTTTCTACTTTATTGCCTGCTTTTTCAGTGTTTTAAGGCAAAAGGAAAAGCTAAACTAGGTGAGGTTGACTTGTTTTTGTCCTACACATCCTCCTCTCTTTTCTCCATGCAAAAGCATGTATGAGCTTCCATTCCACCACTCTTTATCTTGCCTATTCCTTTTTTCCAATTCGTGAGCTCCATGACATATTTGGGATCAGCTTTTTACACCTATGGGGGATTTGCTTATTTTTGGTAAGCCTGCTTTATGCTAGATTTGGATGCCTCCTCATGCATTAGATTTCTTGATGTATTCTATTTATTCAGCAACCTATGTTATTACATGGTTGGCTATTGTACACTTACATAATACAGTTTAGTGTTACAGCTCCATTTTCAGTCTCTTTTGTGAGCAATTTTGCATGATCAATTGATAATTGTTGTGAGTAAAATTAATCTATTGCTGGCCTTAATTTCCACATGGTAACAGAGCCATTGTAGGTTGTTTCTCTCCTTCAAAAATTTTTTTGCAGGTTCAACATCAAGACTGGGAGCCTTCTACTGACAGCCGGGACATATTTTTCTAGAGCTATGGATCAATCACAGAAAACTATCTTGACTCCCTTCAATTTCTTTGAATGGAAAGCAGAGATGGAGATACTGTTGAGAGCGAAAGGCCTCTACAGGGTGACTATGTAAACAGAAGCAGATCCCAATGCAGCTGCAGAAAAGATAAAATGGCACAACAGGAGGGATGAGGCTTATGGCCTCCTGTGCCTGAGTACTTCCAGAGACCTCCTTTTCCATCTCGATGGATTGACATCACCGAATGAAGTATGGGAGAAGCTTGCTGATATTTTTGGAAAGATAGATGAGATGAGGGGACATCAAATCGAAAATGAGCTGATTTCTCTGAGTCCAACGAGCTTTGAATCCCTGCAGCTATATTTCTCCAAGTTCAAAGCACTAGTTTTGCAGCTGAAACAGTGTGGTATTGAAAAGAAAGATGATCAGCTGATATTGGCCATCCTCTCGAAGCTGGGCCCTGATTATTCAGTGTTTGTTTTGACCTTCTATGCCACAAAACTGACAGCTCGAGCCTGGAAGATGCCTAGCCTTGCATATTTCATGGAATATCTCACACAAATACAGGACAAGCTGGTGATGATGGGCACCATCAAACCATCCAAAGATCAAGCTTTGATTGCTGGAGATTCAAGGGTGGATTCAAAAAGAAAAAAGAAAGCTAAAAATCCACCTGAGCAATAGAGAGGCAAGAAATAGTCTCCGGAGGATCAACAAGGTCCCAAGAAGAATAACCAGAAGAAGAAGAACAAAGGTGAAATGAACAAGTGCGCATACTGCAATAAGGGCAATTACACTGAAAGCTCTTATATGAAAAAGTAGATAGACATGCTGACCAATCTTCTGGAGAAGAATGGCATCTCCCTTCCAGAAAGCTCAAAGAAGAGAGAAGGAGGATCAAGTTCAGATGACAGAGAGAGAGTTCATTCTCTAGTTGCTGGCACATCAAGCTCACCAAGTTTTCTCATTGATTCTGGAGCTTCAAGACACATGGTTTCGACTAAGGAGGCCTTCTCCTCACTGGACATGTCGAAAGGACCATCTATTGTACTGGGAGATGACTCTCTCACTGAAAGTAAAGGCAAAGGAAGGATAGATCTTGATCATGGTAAGTTCAGCAATGTGCTGTATGTGCCTAGTCTCGCCTCCAACCTCCTGTCAATGTACCAGATGACCCACAATGGGTCTCCTAAGAAGGTCATATTCTCCCCCGATGAAGTTGAGATCACAGAGATTTCAATTGGTAGAGTCATTGCAAAAGGAGTTGCGAATCATGCTCAAAAGGTATACATGTTCTCACACTTCCTACCTTACTCAAACCCCTCTGCTCTTCTCATTCATGCTAATGAAGCTAGT
>LPNX010779041.1:302397-334975 GCA_001517045.1 Pseudotsuga menziesii | reverse complement strand
TGTGCAGATGCAGGTATTTAGATGCAGCATTCTATCCCTTACACACCACAGCAAAATGGTGTTGCTGAGAGGAAGAACAGATCACTGAAGGAGATGGCAAATTGCATGATGGAGGCCAAAAATTTGCCACCAAAGTACTGGGCCGAAGCTATCAAATGTGCAGCCTATATTCAGAATAGGGTGCCTCACAAACAGCTTGATGGTATGACTCCCTTCGAAGCATGGAGTGGGCACAAGCCAGATGTGACCCATTTCAGGATTTTTGGCTCAAAGGCTTGGGCTAGAATCCCGACAGAGAAGAGGAAGGCTTTGCAGCCCCAAAGCCAAGAGTGTCTTTTTGTTGGATACTCTGAATATTCAAAAGGGTACAAGTTGATAAATTTGAGCACAAACAAAGCCTTTATTGAAAGGTGTGTTCAGTTTGAAGAAGAACCCCTTGCAGAAGTGGAAGTTGGTGAAGCCTCTTCACCACCTGAACCTCAAGAAGTAAATAAAGAGTTTGTTGAACATGATGATTCTGATTTGTCTGATGGATATGAGTTTATTGCAGACCCTAATAGCCCCACAAGGCCAAAATGGGCATCCAAGACACTACATGCAGCAGGTGAGCTAGTTGGGGATCCCAATGACCCAAGAAGGACTAGATCTCAGTTTGAGAATGGTCTGTGCATGAAGGATCCTATGTTTGCTGAAAAATGCTATTTGATGGTGGAGTTTGATCCTCAAACATATGAAGAAGCAGCAGGAGATCCAAGATGGCAAACTTCCATGAAGGAGGAGTTCAGCTCACTCCAGAAGAGCAACACATGGGAGCTAGTGGATCTTCCTCCAGGGAGAAAACTAGTACAGTGTAAGTGGGTCTATAAGACCAAATTTGCTGCTGATGGTTCACCACTGAAGTACAAGGCTAGATTGGTAGCCAAGGGCTACTCACAGTTTCATGGCATAGATTACAATGAGACCTTTGCTCCAGTGGCAAAAATGGATTCCATCAGGCTAGTTCTAGCCATTGCAGCCTCAAGGCATTGGGAGGTACATCACATGGATGTAAAATGTGCCTTCCTGAATGGAGATCTCACTAAGGAGATATATATGCAGCAGCCTCAAGGTTTTTCTACTAACCCTTCTCTTGTGTGCAGGTTGAGAAAGTCATTGTATGGGCTAAAGCAAGCCCCCGGGGCTTGGTATGCCAAGATTGATAGCTTCTTGCTATCACTGAATTTTGTTCGGTGAAAATCAGATCCAAATGTCTATTTGAAGTTAGTTAATGGTTAATTAATGATCATTGTGTTATATGTTGATGACCTCCTCATTACAGGAAGCTCACAGGCTGAGATTGCTTCCTTAAAAGGAGTTATGAACCAAGCCTTCTCCATGACAGATTTGGGGCTCTTAAGTCAATTTTTGGGGCTTGAGATCTCTCAAACCAAAGCTGGAATCAAGGTGCACCAGTCCAAATATTCCTTGGATTTTCTGAACAAATTCAAAATGAAGGATTGCAAAGCAAGCAAAACTCCTTTCCTTTCAGGAGTGAAGCTGGAAGAAGCTGATTCTTCACCGATGGTAAACAATACACTGTATAGGCAATTGATTGGCTGTTTGTTGTATCTGACACATACTAGACCTGATATTTGTTATGCAGTAAGTGTGGATTCTATATTCATGGATCACCCTCAAGAGATCCATTGGAAAGCAGCCAAAAGGATCCTTAACTTTGTTCAAGGAACAAGGACACATGGGATCTTCTATAAAGCAAAATATGATCTTGAATTGATTGGATTTACTAACAGTGATTGGGCAGGTGATAGTACAGATAGAAATTCCACATCAGGATATGTGTTCATGCTTGCAGAAGGGCCAATCAGCTGGTCAAGCAAGAAACAGAGTGCCATTGCACTCTCATCTACAGAAGCAGAGTACAGAGGAGTTGTTAATGCGGCAACTCAATGTTTATGATTGCAGGGTTTACTTGGAGAGTGTGGCTTCGAACCTGAGTACTCAACTACCATCTACTGTGATAACCATAGTACCATTCGAATCTGCAAGGATCTAGTTCAGAAGCAGAGAACCAGACACATTGAGATCCATATGCACTACATCATAGAACTTGTGCATGATGGCACCATTCACCTACTCGTTTGTTCATCTTCAGAACAAGTAGCTGATATCTTCACCAAAGCATTTTGTGAGAATACCTTCAGCAATCTCAAATCACTGCTAGGGATTGCTGATCATGCTGTGAAAGCATGAGTGAAGACAAGATTCTACAAATTTTTTTTACAGTCCATGTTAAAGGGAGGATTTTCCCAAGTTGGTTTTGCCTCTTTCCTTGTTTAAATGGATTTGTAGTATGTAAAGGGTGACTAAGCCTTGTTTCTAGGCCCTATAATTTTCTGATATATTACTCATAAGTTAGGATTAAGGGGGGGTGTTAGAATAATCAACCCATAGTTTACCCACTTAGACATTAATTCCATTACTTTTTGTCTTATTTGCCTAGTTCATGTGTCCCACCTTGTGCAAGTTGCTATTTGCCTATCCACAGAGGTAAAAATTGCCCTATTTGACTCATGTAGCACATGGGAGAGCTAAAGGAATCAATTCTACTTGATTCCTGGCCTCCTAGGCACCCTTCTGTTTTTTCTGCTTTATTGCCTGCTTTTCAGTGTTTTAAGGCAAAAGGAAAAGCTAGACTAGGTGAGGTTGACTTGTTTTTGTCCTACACATCCTCCTCTCTTTTCTCCATGAAAAAGCATGTATGAGCTACCATTCCACCACTCTTTAGCTTGCCTATTCCTTTTTTCCAATTCGTGAGCTCCATGACATATTTGGGATCAGCTTTTTACACCTATGGGGGATTTGCTTATTTTTGGTAAGCCTTCTTTATGCTAGATTTGGATGCCTCCTCATGCATTAGATTTCTTGATGTATTCTATTTATTCAGCAACCTATTTTATTACAGGGTTGGCTATTGTACACTTACATAATACAGTTTAGTGTTACAGCTCCATTTTCAGTCTCTTTTGTGAGCAATTTTGCATGATCAATTGATAATTGTTGTGAGTAAAATTAATCTATTGCTGGCCTTAATTTCCACAGTAAATACAATTAGCTAATGGTTAAAAATACCATAGTTCATGGTTAAAATGTTAATTGCTAGGTTTAAGATGGAGTAGGTATAGATGCAAAATGCATGTGAAGTGACAAAAAACCATCCTATATGAGCAAAAAACACCTTAGAACGATGATAAACCTGTTACAAGGAAAAAATATATGGTATTAGTTATGGAAATTGTGAACTATAGGAAAAAACCCACTTAAGAAATAAAATTTCTATAAATAGTTCAAAAACATAAATAAAACTCACCATTTGGATTTTTAGCCATAAAAGACAATTTTTCACCTCTACCTTCAATTGCTTGGTGTGGAGAATCCAGTGGACCAATTCCAAATATGCAAGTGTCAGGTAATACTACACCCCAAGCTCTTCAATTTGATCGTAGCAATTTTCAAACTTAGGCCCTAATTTTATGTTTTTAAGTGCCCTCAACAAAGGAACGCTATGTACGCGGGTTCGCTATATTGAAACTCACATACGTGCGTTCTGTACGTGAGTTTCCTTAAGGACAGTCACCTACAGTACGCAACATGCCTTAATAGATAGTCACGTACACTGTGTGAGGTGAACAAGAAGCATATAGGGTCAAAAATTTGAAATTTTACATGAAATTGAAGGTTTGCAAATGCTTGTTTACTAGGTTTGAAGATGGTGCTTGAGTGGAGGGTGAGCGAACATGAAGATATGGATCAAGAAGCACTCCAAGATGCCCCCACCATGAATGTTTTACGTTCAAGTGGGTTGTTAAATTTTTTCTGTACCTCACCTATGTGGGCCAATGTCTGCCTCTTAGAGTTCCTGATAAATTATTGGGATCATGACTTGGGCATGTTTGACCTTCATGGTGAGTCCTTGGAGATTAATTCAGAAGATATCTATTTCATTGTGGGTCTATCACGATGGGGAGCTCTGGTAAAATTAGAAGGCACCAGAAGAGGCGGTGATCCTCTAAGTGTCCAAAACTATATTGATGTATACTATGCACCAGGCACACAAAAGAGGGGTAGTTGCATCCCCATTGTACACATACGTGGCCTTCCGCTACAGGTATTGACAAGTACCATAGTGAGGGTTGCGGGATCATCTTCTCTTCACCTTGTGACATGGAACCAGATGAGACTAGCAGTGAATTGTATGCAGGGGGCTCTATATGACTGGTGCTCGGGAGTAATCCTGATTATAAGAAAACAGCTCTTTGACTGCAAGAGAGGAAGGAGGAAGAATTTTGGATATTCTAACATACTAGTAGCCTTCTTTTTGAGAGAGTGCTGGGATTGAGCCCTGCAGTACCCTTACCAGTTTGTGCTCCTCGTCAGCCTAGGATGAGTAGATGTGGAGATATATTCCTCTGCCAGGGACGTGGTGGCTCAGTGCAGAGTGTCTATGATGATGAATTCTATTTTTGGTGGGAGCGTCAGTTGCCAGCTTTGGAGCAGTTTCCATATGCTGGAATGGATTTCTGGGGTGATGTAGACCTCGTCCTCCCTCTAGGAGGAGCATGGGGAGGGTTAGGTAATTCTTTATTTTCAAATTTTAAAATTTTTATGAATTTTAAAATATAGAGATATATACATATGTATAAGAGTTCTAATCCTATTAAAATGTCAAATGCAAATATTGGACCAGTTCGCCTTGAAGGGCATCCACGCATGTATGCGCGTCCTGTCTTGGGAGAAGACCATGGGCTAATTAGGGTTCTGGAGGGGAAGATAGCCAGGCTTACCCAGAGAGTACCCACCTTACGAATTGAGCACATCCTAGCCATCATGCATGAGTTTGTGGTTGGTGTACCACCTATCTGGATACGCCTTTTGAGGAGGGTAGCCAGATCAGTATTAGTATACATAGATGTTGTTGAGGCTGAAAAAGCCCGAGTACAGGGAGACCAGGGGGACCAGGGTGGTCCAAGTGACTAGGGTGGTCCAGCTTAGATCTAGGGCATTTGATGGAATTTGATCCATATTTTGTATATTTTTTGTATATTATACAATTATGACTAGATCTAAGGATCAGAGACTCGACCTATCTATGGAAAGATATTCACACACACACACACACACACACACACACACACATATATTGTCGGTTTATTTACAAATGTTTTTTATGTGTTTGTTGTATATTTTTATGAAAAATGTGTTAAATTCCAATCCAAGATGTAATTAGCGTATGCATCAGTTAATGATTTTTTATTCCTTGGAATATGATTGAATATAATAAACTCAAAATTTATTTCCAATAACCTAACTTGCATAAACTGACGTAATAGAATAGGGTCTCGCACCTGGTAAGACCGATTGAGCTGGGAAACCTCCAGTTGAGAGTCCAGTTAGACTTCCAGCTGAGTGATACCACATGACAAAGAATCTCATAGAAGCTCAATGGCAGCCCTATATTCAGCCACATTATTAGATGCAGGACCTAAGCAAGCGCCTCCCGAGGAAACTAGCTGTCTTAAGGGTGAATAAATGACCCATGTAGTTGAAGCTAGATTACAAGTGTGGCAACTGGCGCCATCAACGAACCCTACGAACCTCTCGAAAGACATTTGAAACAACCAGAAAATGACATGAAAAACACAAACCGACAAACTAATTTACATAAAAATACATACAATAAAATACAAGAAAAAGTGCTAAGCCTAAGCATAGTACTTTTTTAGGTATATCCCATTTCTAGGCTCAGCCAGCTTATTCCCATCGAAATATATCAATTCATATGCACCTTTCTTTAATACTTTCAACACGATATAAGGTCCTAACCACATGGACCTGAACTTTCCTGCCCCCAGGGGTCGTTTGTCTTGGTCCCAGAGCAAAACAAGTTCTCGCTCATAGAAAATTCGAGGCTTGACCGATTTATCATATTGGATTTTGACCCTATTTTTATGAGCTTGGTTTGTTGTCAGCGCATCTCTACGCTATTCATCAAGGTCTTGTAAATGTAATAGACATTCTTCAACCTCAGTCGTATCTGGTAACACATGAGTAGCAATTTTCAAAGACGGGATTTCACATTCAATTGGGGTAACAACTTCCACTCCATGGACGAGTTGGAAGGGGGAGAAACCTGTAGCAGTTTTTACATTGGTTTGATACACCCAAAGAGTAGGGTACAACATGATATTCCAGTTTGAATGGGCTGCATTAATAGTACATTTGAGGATAGTTTTCAAAGTTTTATTAACATCCTCGACCTAACCATTGGCTTGAGGATAGAACAAGGATGAATGTTCCTGTCTAAATCCTAGCATAGTGGTCAGTTCCGTCATAATGCTATTTTGAAATGATTTCCATGGTCAGTGACAATCACCTTGGGTATACCAAATCGTGCTATAATTTGATTGAATACGAAGAAAGCTGCAGTTTCCCCATCAGCTCTAAAGGTGGGCATTGCCTCCGCCCATTTTGTAAAATAATCCACGGAAAAAATGATATATTTGTGCCCCCTAGCTGAGGTTGGGTTACACGTCAGGTATTTAATCCCCCACTTCATGAAGGGGCCCATCGAGATAATGGAAAATAACGAATCGGGATGTGACCACATCTTCTTGGTGTAAAGATGACAAGGATGATAGCGCTTCACGGCTTCCACACAATCCTTAAAGATCTTGGGCCCGAAATAACCAACACGTAATATCTTCTGGGCCATTGATAACCCAGATAAATGACCCCCACATGCTCCACTATGGGCATCATTTAGGACAATCTCTGCTTCCTCATGGGTAAGGCATCGACGCAAAATGGAATCTACCCCCCTACGATATAAAGTATCTCCTATGATGAGGTAGTTCTTAGCATGTAGGCGTAGTTTACGTCATTCTTCCCGTGAGAAAGCTGTAGGATACTTCAAAGTTTGGAGAGAGATAAGTATATCTCCATAATAGGGGTTAGAGGTGGAAATCAAGAAGATATGTTCATCTGGGAACGAGTCTTCTTCAATGACTACATCTTCTTCCGTTGGAAATTCTGAGATAAGATCGGCAAAAACTAAGGATTTTTTGGATTTGGCGGATAGAAAATCGAAGTCAAACTCTTGGATAATGACTATCCATTTGTTGAATTTGCCTCCAACTATCCATCGGGACAAAACATATTGAAAAGGATTGACATCTGCCACTACCGTTGTAGTCCTTAGTAAGATATAGTGACGTAACCTCTGAACAGCATAAACAGTTGCTAAGGCCAACTTCTCGACATGGGAGTACCTTAGTTCAGGTCCTGCTAAAGCACGGCTCAGATAGTAAACGACATGCTCTTGGAGCCTATCATCCTCCTGGACTAGGACTACCCCGATGGTCGATGCAAACACGGCCAGATACAATATAAAATCCCTAGAGTAATCTGGCAGATGCAACAATGGTGCCGACAACAAAGATTTTTTCAATGCCTCGAATGTGAGTTGTGTCATTTCATGCCATACAAATGGGGTGTCCTATTTTAGCAGGCACATGAAACCCTTAGTAATCTTGGCATAGTTTACAATGAAACATCGAAGAAAATTGGAATTTCCCTGCAGGCTCTAATGTTGCCTGATAGAATGAGGAGGAGGCAGATTTACAATGGCCTAAACTTTTAACGGATCCACCTTAATGTCTCTATTAGAAACAATAAATCCAAGCAGTCTCCTTGACTAAGCACAGAACACACACTTGTGGGGATTCAAGTGAATTTTATAGTATCTGCATCGTTCAAATATCAACCGCAGGTGATCTGGATGGTCAATCCTCTTACGAGAATGTGCAGGCAGATCATCAAGGTAAGGTTTGACAATGGCTTTGATATCATGGAAGGAAAAATTCATTGCCCGTTGAAAGGTTTCCCCAGCATTTTTCAATCCAAAGGGCATTTTTTTGTACATGAAGGTACCCCAAGGACAAATGAAAGAAGTTTTATGTTGGTCTTCTGGTTTTATTTGAATTTGATTATATCCGAAGAAACCATCCATAAACGAAAAAGCTTCACTTCCCGCGCAAGCATCAATAATTTGCTCTATAAATGGTGTGGGATAGTTGTCCTTAGGACATGCTTTGTTTAAATCTCTGAAGATAGTATAGACATGTATGGTCCCTTGCTTCTTATCAATAGGAAGAGGGTTGGATACCCATTCCGTCAAAGCTATGGGATAAATAAAACCGGCTTTCAATAGTTTTTCCACTTCAGCCTTCACCGCCACCGCTTTATGTGGGTTAACAGGTCTCAATTTTTTCCAAACAGGTTTAGCATTAGGGTATGTTTGGATATTGTGCTCGTCTATAGAAGGATCAATGCCTGGCATCTCCTCATATGACCAAGCAAAAACATCACAGAATTCCTTAAACAAGGCGGTATAAATGGCAATCTCCATAGGAGAGCAATTTGCATCAATATGTATATTTTCCACAACATCATGATTTACAGAGATGTTGATAGGGATGGTAGCAGAAATATTTGACATATTCCCATCAGCAAACATTCTTTCCCTAGGTAAGGGATTAACGGGCGTATCAACATCATCTGTCAGTCTCAGCTGAAACTCTTGATTCTCTATCCTACTTAGCTCTTGAAGAAAATAGGATCGATTATGAAGATCTTCAGAGAGCTTATCTCGTCCACACATGGCTTCCAGAATGGCTTCATCAGAAGGTAAAACCATATCTAAACAATCCATCGAATGCAAAGAGTTTTCTCCCCAAGCAGGCAGATAGATCTCTTCCAATTCCTCTGAGATTGAGAGTGGAACCGGAATGGGACCAACATTGGTTTGGGTGATAGCTTGGTAAGCCACTTCCACTGCCGATAGGGGCACTTCAGGTTCATGGTGGATAGGGAGGACCCAAGGATCAGTCCTATTGACAACTGTAGCAATGGACTTTCCAACACTAGTAGAATCTATATAATTAATAGGAGCTGGAAGATCGAATGTGCCCATCTGTGATGCGTACATTCCAGTGCCTAAGCTCTGTGCAGCATGTTTGACATGATCAACCAATGGCACAATGAACTCATTAGACTCCATGCGGCCTTTTCGAGTAAAATAGAGTTGGTCAATAGTAACCAACTTCCCTTCATGTGAAAACACTACCACCCAAAAGACAGCTAATGCAATAGCAGACATGGCATAAGTCCAAATTATTCCCAAAAGAAAATTATAGTCCAAAGGTGCATCAATCACCTCTACCTCAACAGACACCGCCTTCCCTGCCAGCTTAATTTCAAAATCCGGTAGTATACCATGCGGACGGAATGACCTTCCGTCGAAAGCAGTAAGAAGGGTGTTTGACGGGACCGACTCTGGGGATCCAAGAGCTTTCCATGATGATAAGGACATAACACATGTAGAAGCACCCTCGTCAACAATTGCCCTTCCAATGGTCTTTCCAACAGGATGACATCTATTGATAAGGCTACATGGCAAGGTAGGAGAACTTTGACATTAGACAAGTGAAATTTCACCATGAGACTCGATGAGTCCATACTACCTAAGGCTGCTGAGAGTGCATCCCGTTGTGCGAGACAACTCTGTAACACCTCTAAAGCTGACATTACACAAGGTGTCCGGGCTAAGTCTTCAACCATGGAGTAGTTGGATGCAGCCCTAGCATTAGGATTATGCAAGGTCTTCTTAAATACACCTTTCGGTATCTTGGGCATAGTTTCAGCAGGTTTCTCAATCATGAGAGGGTTATAAGTTTCACCTATAGACTTACCCTTCTCAAAGGTCTCTTTTTCATAGTTCTTATTCCTGGTCTGTAGTAAAGTTGAGGATCAAACCATGTTGATATAATTGGGGTCAAGGGCATTTGGGATGCCCCCTACTATATTCGAAGCTGAAGCAGAATTCTGCCCTTGGGGAAATGGATCCTTCAGGACAGCCGGTTGTTGAGCTTTTAATAGCTTCTAAGCTTGTTCCATAAGGGGACAAAGATGGGTGAGGTGATCCTCATGGCACAACTTACATTGGAATTTCACCTTTTTCTTTTCTTTCTTGCCCCCATCAGCATTATTTGCGGGTTTCTACTTGTTTTTATTTCCCTCCCCTTTCTTTCCTCTCTTCTTTTTCCCACCGTGCTGCTGATTTCCCTTCTGAGAGGTTTGTGCAAAAAAATTTGCATTTTGGGGTGAGGGGGAAGCCTTTGTTGCCTCCGCCGTAGAATGTTTGATGGATAGCTGATGGAGCTGTTTGGCCAAAGATTCTACAGTGGGAGAATAACGGAACCAACCACACCATCGGCATGGGGTCCAGGCTTAGGTTTCTCTGCATCGTGGGTTGGCCTCGGTGCCTCAGGGATAATCTCATACAAGATCCTAGACTGAGAGTAAATCAAATCTAATTGCTGGGGCTTGAGGATAGCTTCTTCCTCATTCGTCACTCCTGAAATAGATACGTCCTTAGATATATAAGGCAATAATGATTTAAGGAACCATTCTAGTAAGAACTCAGGAGGAATAGTGGCTTTAATGAGGATCTTCTACCTCCTCCACTCTTGTGTGTGATCAGAGATGTGGGTGGCCTTATTCTGCTTGAAAGTAGATAACAAGTCCATTCCGAAGTCGTATCGGACCAGAAGTTGGAAGGGGCTAAGAAATGCATTAGCTAAGTCCCAAAAACTACTGATCGTAGCAGAAGGCAACTCATTGTACCATTTTGTTGCAGTACTCGTCAATTTTATTTGGAACAACCTCAACCTAACTGAATCTTCATTCAGTGAATTGGAAGAGCACCATAAATAAAAAGTAGTGGCATGAGCCCTAGGATCTTCACCAACTTTGCCTTCGAATTTTGGGATGTCCGAGGGCAATTTGGTGGGGACAGGTGGCCATGAGGGATCATGCCTCATCGGGTCATTCATTAGTTTAGACAAATTTGGCAAGTTTAACGTTGCTAGGAAAGGAAGCTTAGGTCGAACTGGAGCACTAAAAGCACCAATCTGGGGATAAGAGGGACATGCCCCCAAATTCCCATATGTAAAGGTGAGGTTTCCCCCTGCCATCGGTTGCGAAGTGGATGGGTTACTTTGAAATGGATTCCATCCGTAAGCCACAGGATTGTTGGTATAAGGTGCAGTATAATAGGTTCTAGCTGCCCCAATTGAAATTGGGGTTTGAAATACAAGAGCGGGTATCCCTCTGCTAAAAAGCGAAAAGGGAGAGCTCATGAACGGAGCAGAGACTGAGGTTTGGAAACCTTGACCATAAGGGTTAGTGTTCCCAAACTGCACTCCTACATAAGAGGGTGGTGGGCCTATGTATGGAGTGGATGGGGGTATATTCCCCCCATTCCAAGGAAATCCTTGGACAAAATCCAAGGATCCTATAGGACCACTCTGGGCAGTGTGTGTGAAAGAGGTTGGAACTGTAGGTACACTAGGAATCCCAGTGACCATACCACCAAAAGCACCTGCTAGGCTTGTGGGAACTGGTGGTTGAACCACTCGGCTCGCTGGAGTTAAGGGCGTAGTAGGTATGCTTGATCTAGGGGAACCTACCAGGGGAGGTAGGACCCCTTCAGCCGAGATGGCTGAGGTGAAAATGAAAGAACTTTCTCCCGCACTAGACATTATCCTATCCACAGGGACACCAATCACAGGTGGATCAAAAGGATGAACCTCGATGATCACTGGATCGTTTAAGTCAGTCAAGGATGTATTAAAATTCCTTGCAAACTCGTCATCCTGCAAGTCTTCTATCTCAACTGTATTTAAATAAAAAAGGTTTTACCTAATTTTTGGTTCACTCGAAACTTCACTGACTCCTATCGGTTCAAACGAACTGTCTGTGTCCAATATCCGCCTTTGAGGTGGAGGTGGAGGTTCCAATGTGATGAGAAGAGGAAGGTTTTGCAACCTTCATGACCTTCTGATAGGTTGGTCCTTGTTGTAAAGGAAAGTATCCTATGGCTAGGTTTTAAGAGGCCATCAACATACTGGGGTTGAAAGAGAGATGCACAATGTTCAGTAAGCATATACAAGCAAGTTTCAGAGATTGGAATGGTTCATACCTTAGCCAAACGAAGGTTGATCCAAGCAGCCCTTCAATCCTCTTCTTGCTCCTCTTGCTCCAAGAGACCTGCAAAATGAATTATACCTTCCTCAAACCAATATGACCACATATAAAGCAGTGATAATCAAATAAACATGAAATAATAGTCTGATTAACATCAACATCTGATCATAAACAGAGATTCAATCACACATTAAACAATGATTTGGGAAGAAGAAGGACATCACATCTTTATTAATCTTGAAAACAAGTACAAGTATAGCTTCTCTTCAAGTTCGGCACTTCATGAAACCTTGATCCGGTTCTGCTGCTTCTCTTCTCCAAGGAACTCAACCTCCAAGCTCTGCAACACAAGGGGATGATCACCAGGGCAAAGGTGTGGGCAAAGAGAGCTCCAAATCCTCCAGCATAACAATGTAAAGATTCAAGTCTCCTCTCATGGACCTCCCTACCTCTATTTATATGCTTAAGGAAGAGTTAGGGGCAAAGACAAAGTAGTTACAACTGAAGGAGTCAGCTGCATAACAACCCAAACTACCCGAAATTCAAAAGACGTGTTTTTTGACATTTTTAAGAGGCGTACGCGGGTTGCAGAAACAATAGTCGCACACACAAGGAATACACGCGGGTTTCCAAAACAGAAATTCGTGTATATATAGAAACTCACGTACGTACGCGGTTATTATATAGAGCAAGTCACGTACGTACGCGGGTTTCCTTAAGGGAAAGTCGCGTATAGACAAAAAAAAACTCATTTTTAGGGTATTTCTGGGCATTTTCAGACTTTGGTGTCTTCAGGTTAGTTTTAGCTGACAGAAATATATTTCCAATGGTGTAGAGATGAGTTCAAATAGAGTTACAAAATCCAATATATGGGTCCTCCAATTTAGGTGTTTTTTCAGTGACTTTCATGAAGTGTCGTCATGGAAGTGTCGACATGTGACGGGATCATGGGAAAGTGGTCACAGGCAGAGATGTGTTATTTTGAGCTATAATACATGCCCCCTAATGTGTGAGGTTATATGGGAAGATGATAGCTGAAATACATTATAAAGGAAATAGCTGAGTATGGAGAGAGTAGAGAATCCAAGATCAAAATGCTTGAACAAAGGTACCTGAAAGAGAGATAAATGTCAAAAAATTTGATCTCTGGGAAATACAAGTCCATATACAAAACATCACCATAATGATACAGGTGGATCCAACATATGTATAACTGACGAAACTATCATGGGCACTCAATATGCAAAAGGGAGCCATATCAAATCTAAAGGAGTCATGGCCACAAATGAACAAGGTGGATCCATACTCAACAATCGATCATAGCCAAAAAAATACAAGGTGGATCTATGTCTCAACAAAATGTCATATAAAATGTAACAAAGTCTTGCGCAACTCGGGCAATAGCAAAAAATGATAATGCTACTGTCAGCCCAAGGTCTTTAATCCAAACTTGCCCAAAAGGTACAAATCCTAACCATGCGAATAAAGGAGCTGAAGTCGAACATGGAGGTGTTGGCCTGATTTTCTGGCCTAGGCCAACAAGGAGATTATGCCCACACAATCAGCTTAAAACAGCGTCCGGTGTGTTTGGAGTAGCAAAATTTCGCAGGTTATGGTCCTGCTACCAGCTGAATTTTCTCTTAAGGAGAAACTAAAATTCAGCAAAAATCTATCCTAATGTTATTTCTATCTAAATAAACCCTAAAATTATTTTCAACTATCTAAGGTATCCTACAATTGCTTTCTTAAGGAAAGTCTTCAATTTTTTAAGAATTTTTCTAAATATAAAAGCTATTTAAAATTATTCTAGAAAATTACACAAATTTAATTTAACAATTGTTAAATGTAACTACACTATGATAATAATAACTAAACTATCTTAGCTGTCCTATCTATCCTATCTCAGCTGAGAGCGATTTTGAATACTATATTAATTATTAATTAATATAAGATGAACAGAAAGATAAATTGTATGATCTAAATAAAAATATTTAAGCCATACTCATCAAACTATTATTCTATAACATAACTTATCACAGAAACTGAAAATAAACAATTACTTCAATTTTCTGAAGTGCCTAATTAATTAATAACTAATAACCGACATAGATATTTGAATAAGAGATAATGTCCAGTATGAAACCACTGCAAAAATACAAATGATATCTAAGAGACATAAATGAATATCCTTATATCTTGAATTTATAGTAAAAATACTAATAAATTCAGTCACAATGACATATTAATTCAAATACAATATTGGGCTGACAAAGTGAAAATTATAAATAAACACAAGCATAACAAAGCATACTGTATTAATATTAAAATAGAAGATCATATACTGAAATATAGAGTGTATCCAAAACAATACCAGTCATGATATCAACTTGGAGATTTCCAGTTACATCCCATATCCAAAGATCAAACTTCAGTAAGGAAATAAAACCAGCATCAAAATATATCTCAAGTATGTCTCTCTTCAGTCACTCCATCCTCTTTTCCATAAAAATTCCTAGTTTATATAAGACCCCAGTCTTTCGATTTAGTTTTTCCATAAATGCCATATGCGATATAAAAGGAGTCCTATTACTATCAAAAGAGTATCGAATCTCTTTTCATCAAACACCTGTTACTAGAAGATAACAATAAAGACGACTAGCCTCGACATTTGCTGATTCAAAGGAACTGGCGAATTCGTGGATGTTGTTGAAATTCCAGTCTTTAATGAACAACCACGTTTTCCAACTGAAATCCAGCATATTAGACACGTCCTGAAACTGTAAAGGATATCGATGACATGCCCACCTGATTTAAACAAATAGAAGCATCTTATTAAAAACCAATTAAAACAGAAATAACAAAAGAAACTATAATTTATGTGTGCCTGTAAAATCTTCGATTTTACAGGCATGCACAACAAAGACTTTTATTACCTGTTTGACAGAGAAACAACCCATGTACTTGAAAATGGGAATAACCATCAGGTTCTATTTTGAAGATCGACTACTCTTCTAGCTTCAACTAGTTTGGCTTTAAGCTTGATAATCACTAACTTTTGTTTTTCTACTTGTTCAAGAAGATGTTGATTTGTACCTATCATTGACTTTTTCGCCTGTTTATATTGGTTCTTTTTTATATTCATTTCTTTCCACCTATTAATGCAGTTCAACAACTCCTCTCTAAACGTCTTATTTTCCTCCTCTATCAAAGCTGCATTAGATGGACACTGTTTAAGTTCACCTTTCAATTCTATAATCTTGGTCTCGTATACCTTGTTCAAAACTTGTTGAAGAGTTTCTCCTTCGTTTTCATGACATGAATCAACTGCCTGAGGAGGATTAGGATTATCTATGTTTTGTCCAGATGATTGAAGACTGATAAATGATGGTTTAGGATCCGAACTACAGGCGTCCATACTCGATGGAGCAACTTCTGCCTTACCCGACTCTATAATGTTTTTGATGGATTTTGCATTATTATCCTTTATAAGAGAGGGTTCATTTATATGAGTAGTTGACGGAACGTCGTCCTCAATATGGACAATCGAAGGCTGAGTACCCTTTTGATTAGTCATAGAAATAGAAACTGTAGGTGCATTATTCATGCTTCTAGTAACCCTCCTCGAACAAACAAACACCATATTTTTTGATTCAAATCCTCCACTATCACAACATACTTGTGCTAGTCGGTCTAATTTATGCATAGACTCCTTGCTATGTTTACAAGGATTATTTGGCTCAGAGAGATTTTTACAATCAACAGCGTTAATATCTTTACTTTCGATTAACCTGTCCTCTGTTTTTGTAGGAATACTACAACATTTACCAAATGGGGGTCGGTTCAAAGCTACTTCAAAGAAACAGGGAACTACGTTCCCAACACCATCATTACTGATACTAGCATTTATGGGTGGATTGGCTTCCTTGAGCCCTTTATCCTCTGATTCAGTCCTAGGAACATTACTAACCTCGGGTTTTGCAGAAGCCTTTCGTTTCCTACGGGTCTTTGGGGAGGGGTTTGGCCAATATTGAGTTGGCCCCAAGTGACATTCAGTTAAAAATTCATCCCAAGATTTTCCATTCAAAGATAGTTGATGCTGTATTATGATTTTGACTAAACCATGGTGAAATAAACTTCTATCAGGGTTATCGAAACTTTGAACCGAATGCGACATTTTTTTCAAACTTTGCCACAGATAAAATGGTAGATTAAGCTTACAGCCTTTAAATGCTAACAGGAGTCATAGGTGGTAATAGTGTAGGTGAGAAAAATGTCCATCGGAGGACACATACCTGACCAAAATCTCATAGAAGGCTCGCCATTCTGGCTTCAAGAACTTGACTGAAACCCCTATATTCAGTTTTGCATTATCTGGTAATGGCAGCAGTAAGGATAGACACTTATTTTTATTAACCTTACCACCTTTGAACCAGCGCTCTCCAATTTGTGGGAGCTTTGTAGCCTTTGCGATTTTATCTTCGTTAATGATGAACTTAAAACCCCCGATCTGTGCAACGTTTTCTTTTAAATTCAAAGCAAATAGTTTGGTCACCTCTGTGTTATGGCTGTCAAAACACGTAAAGAACTGCCCCCATCCAACCTTTTCAAATAGCAGGGCAACCTTCTCATCTGCTTCTATAAGCTCTGAACCTGAAATTTCAAAATGACTCAACGGAGCCATAGCTTCCTCAACACTATCCTGGTTTCGAAATGGAATGAATGGAGTTCTGAAGAGGGAGGGGATAGGTATCCAAGTGCATGACATGATGCGAAATATTAAAACTTCACATGCTTCATATCTGACAGATATGAAGGCTCTAAATTTGGCCATTTTAGCCGAACTTAGCGATGATGAATGCTATAGCCAACGTTCTGTTATGATACATGCATGTTTAGCCACAACTAACAGTAAAATTTAACCAATTCGACATATCAGGGATCGTTTGATTGATGGATCGTAAATCAATACATTGATTACACACAGTGGTCATGATGAACTCGTACATCGTTACGAAATGGAATGGTTATCAACATCAAATCCTGCTGATACGATTCATCAATATATTCACAGCTGTTAGTTAATGATGAGGTGTTAGCCAAATCTCCATGCCAACACAACGATCTAAATAATAGGTGTTATTTATTTGACATATGAGTCATGTATCATCGTAAAAACTGTCAATTGATGGTCTCCTTCAGATTGTTCGTGAAAGGTGGTAGCGTTTATTGACATGGCGATATAGTATCAAAACCATACACCCTAATGTTTTTTATTATAACTAACTAATAATCCGAATTAATATTTATGTCATGTATATACATAAAGTCTCATTTTGAAATATAGATTTATGATTTTACAAAATCCCATCTATTAATATTCCAAATTGAATTCGATAGGATACTAAGACATAAAACCATGTCATATGAAGATTTCGAAATGATACTCATTTATTTTCCTTTCACTAACTATATATACAATTCCACAAAATAATGATATGATATTAAGTTACAAATGGAATATGAACCTTTGGGTTTAATAAGATTTTAATTTAATAATTAACCTTTAGTTCTAGGTTTTTCAGAACTTATAATATCTTATCAATAACCAGCTTCAAAATGTGTGTTTGTTGAACCTCAATTAGCATACTATCTCTTTAAATTTCTTAAATCATATATATATATAATCAAAATAGATTAATTAATGATGAATTGATTATATAAAAATTCATGGAACTGACAGCTGCTAATTATCAAGTTTATGAAAAAATGATTTCATCAGCTTCTAATATGTTACTGGACTTTTCTAAAATTGAGAGTACCTTCAGAATGGAACATTCTAAAGGCACTCTTTTATAATTTTTAAATAGGTAAATCATAAAAGAGAGTCGATCTCCCTTCATCTTAATGAGAAATGAAGGGGTTGTTGCTGACTACCAACAAATGGTGAGAACCTGTGCAGACCAGTTATCTGTGCTCATACAACTTACAATGATATAACCGAAATCTTAAAACTTATTAAAAACAATCGAAAATTCTTTATCTAAATAAAAACCATTATTTTTATTCATATTCATAAGTATAACTCAGAAATATTCCATCTTTTGAAACAAAAATTTGATTAGGGATAAACTTAAAAATATCTTGATCGAAACAAAGTACTTCATAGTAATAATAACCTGCACCATCAGCATAGAATATAGAAATCTACTTTTTCTGAAAACTTTCCAGAATTTGTTCCATAAACATAATAATTTTCTTTTTGTTTGCTTTTCTTTTCTTTAAACAATGATTCTGACTGAAGACTACTATCTAGTTATGGTGTCCTAATGTGATAGTATCATTCAAGACAGCTGTCTGAAATAAGCAAGTTGGCTCATGATGAGACCTCTTGTCTTTTAATTTTTAAATCAAAAGCCATCACCCTGATGATCAGAAATGAAGTTATCCCAGACAACACTGATGATCATGATTAGGCCGGCTCGTGATGAGACCTCCTATTCTTCAGTCAAAATTTATGTTTTTCTTTCAATTTCATCTTTTAAATTTCATAAAATGAGAGATCATTACCCAGCATGGCGACCAAATGGTAATGTCAGTCATTAATATCACCGGAAAATGAATCAGCTGGCTCATGATGAGACCCCTTATCTTTTGGTTTTTAAACCAAAAGCCATTACTAGTTTCCTAATAATGTCATATTAGTGATATTTGTGATTCTGATCGGATCGGCTTATTACTAAGAGCTTTCGTCTCTCATTTTAGCATTTTATTGACTGGAACAAATCCTAAATAGTTTTCATATTGTAAATACTTTTGAAGACTGATGATAGAGATCTGTAAGAGTTTTTCAAAAGTATAAGCTTCGAAGAAGACATTTAATAAGCTATCCCCACTTTTATAAGAAAATAAAAAGGTGAGGAATAATCTGAGTAACACTTACAAATAAAACAATGATAGGTTTTTTATAGATTTAAGAAACCTTGATCATCCTGAACAAATTTTTAAAAGATTTCAGTCTAGTATCATAATTTTTCCATCTCATGAGAAAACTGACTTTTTAACTTGAAGATTTATTTATTTACATTTATTTCTTCAGCTGCTAACTAAAGATTACTAACTGATTATATACAAAAATTTGACAGTCTGGAATATTTGACTTAACAGAATTAAAACTAGCTAAAAATAACATAATGATGTTTGAAAGTTATAAAAGTTCTATGAATTTCTCATCATCCTTAATTCTATGGACTATAACTCAGTTTATAGACAAAAATATAAATTTATTTACAAACAGCAAACAAATTTTATGTATAAAATATAAATTTATTTACAAACAACAAACAAATTATATACATTTTAAGACAAAAAATATTAACAGAAATATTTTTTCAGAATCAGTCCATTCACTGGGAATGTTTCGGACTGACCTTCAAGTGTTTGCAATCGAAAGGTACTTGGACCTATTTTCTTAGAAATAACAAAGGGACCTAACCACAGTTTCTGAAACTTAGTATGATCTCCCTTTTCTTTGTGAACTTTATCCCATTTCAAAACTAAATCTCCCACCTAAAATTCTCGATTGGAACTAAAGGATTGATCAAACCAAGATTTCACAATTTGCTGATGTTTTGTAAAGTGTTGTTTTGACTTTTCTCTTTCTTCCTCAAGCTTTAGTAGAGTATTAATTCTCTTTTCCATTGTTGGACACTCTTCATCTTGAACAGACTGAGCTAACTGTAATGAAGGTAAGAACAAATTTGGTGGTAAAATAGATTCAGTTCCATATACTAAGAAGAATGGTGAGTTACCTATTGCAGCCTTAGGAGTTACTCTGTTTGCCCAAAGGGCATTGACCAATTCTGTATGCCAATCATGATGGTGAACTGAAATAGTTCTTTTGAGAATTTTCAATAAATTTTTGTTTGTTGATTCAGCTAAACCATTTCCATGAGGATGGTAGTTAGCTGAATACCTGATTCTTATTCCTTTCTCTAAAGCAAACTGAGTTAACTCAATTGATGAAAAATATGAAGCATTATCAAAGACAAGGGAATCTGGGATACCAAATCTTGTTATGATAAAGAATTCTAAAAATAATATAACCTGATTGGTATTTACCACTCTTAATGGTATAGCTTCTACCCAACGAGTAAAATAATCAGTTGCAATTATTATATATTTGTGTTTCTTAGAGGAGGGAGGATTTATTGGCCCTACTATATCAATACCCCAGTGTTGAAAAGGTCTTTCAACTGATACAGGTTGTAAAGGAAAGCAGGCTTCTTAACCCTTCCCACAGCAAGTTGACATTCCTGTCATTTTCTAACAAAAGTATAGGAATCTCGAAACAAGGTAGGCAAATAATAACCAGCCCTAATAATTTTATGTGCAGTAGTTTCTCCACCAAAATGACCACCTGCTGGTCCAGAATGTAACTCCTTCAGAATTACTTCTATTTCATCTTTGTCTAGACATCGAAGGAATACTCCGTCTGAATTTCTCCGAAAGAGGACATTATCAATTAATAAATAAGGAGCAGATTTCAATATAAGTGCTCTTTTCTTCTTTGGTTCTAGATAATCAGGTGTAGCTCCTGTTTCCAAAAGTATTCTTATGTCTGTATACCAAGAATCTTGTGGTGGAGGATAAAAATAAATTTCTCTGGTAAGTAAAACCTCATCAATGACAGTTTCATCTTTATCATTAGGTAGATGGGCAGCTTCAACAGCTAATTTACATAATCCTTGACCTTTGACTATCGTTGAGGGTTTAATTTCTAAGTCATACTCTTGAAGGGTTGTCATCCAAGGTGCTCTTTTCTCACCTAAGTCCTTTTGCACTAACAAGTTTCTGACTGAGGAATAAGGGATGATTATTTTCATTTTAGATTTCAATAAACACGGATGAAAATGTTTAACAGCTTTAAAAACAACAAAAGCTTGTTTATCAACTTCATGATAATTAAGTTCAGCACCTTTGAAATTTGAACTCATGAAGGAGATTGGTACTTCGTTATTTTGCTGATTTAATTGGGTTAAAACTGCTACATATGAAATATCAGAAGCAAAAGTATACAATATGAAATCTTTGTTAAAATCTGAGCTTATAAGGCTAGGAGCTTCTGAGATAGCTTCTAAAATTTTCTGAAATGACTCTTTTTCAATTTGTCCCCAATTAAACATATTGTCTTTCTTAATCATTTTCTGCAATGGACGAATGATTTCAGAGAAACTGGGAATGAATCTCCTAGCAAAATTTATCTTACCAAGAAATGACTGCATTGCTTTCTTGCTAGAGGGATAAGTTATCTTTGAAATGGCTTGGGTTCTTTCAGGATCAATCATGATTCCATGCTTTGAAACCACGCAACCTAATAAGATACCTTCTGAAACAGCAAATATTGTCTTTTTAGGATTTAAGGATATTCCAAACTTTCTACATCGTTCAAATACATTTCTAAGGTGATTAAGATGATCAGGTTGATGTTTAGAATATACAGTAACGTCATCCAAATAGACCGCGATTGAATGGTTAATTAAGCCTCTAAAAGCAATATCCATTGCCCGTTGAAAATTTGCTCCAGCATTGATTAACCCAAAGGGCATCTTGCGGTAAGCATATGTTCCCCATGGAGTTCTAAAAGCAGTTTTCAATTGATCATCTGGGGAGACTAATATTTGGTTGTATCCTGAGAAACCATCAAGGAGTGATAGTATCTCAGCCCCAGACACCTTTTGAAGAATTTGTTCCATGGGAGGAACTAGGTAATTATCCTTTTCAGAAGACTTATTCAAATTTCTAAAATCTACACATAATCTAATATCCCCGTTTTTCTTCCTGACAGGAACTAAGTTTGCTACCCACTGAGTATGCCTGATGGGAAAAATAATCTTGGTAGCTAATAATTTATTTAGTTCCTTTTTAATTGTTGGTTCTAATGACGAGTGATATTTCCTTAGCTTTTGTTGAAAAGGTTTTGACTCTTGTTTAATTGGAATTATGTGTTGCATGACTTGTGTGTTAAAGGTTTTCAGGTCATCATATTTCCAAGTAAAGACATCCTTGAATTCCTTAAATAATTTTATAAACGCTAGTTTTTTCTTCGGGATTGCGATCCACTCCTAGATTTATAGTTTGGGGATTCAGATTTGTTCCTAAATTTATGGTTTCATACCTCATTTGAGAGCTATTAGTTTTACAATTAGGGACAGATTTAAATTTATCCTGTAGATCAAAGAACTTTTCTAATCTTAGTACTGGATTGGGAACTGGTTTTACCTTTTCGAAAGCATTTTCAACTGAACAAAAATCATTTATTACCGAAAAATCCCGCAGATTTTTGTCATGAGTGACTTCATCTATGGCTGAATCTTTAAAGGTATTCTCATTCATCAGAAAATTCAGTACCTTCACATCATTATCAAATACACGCCAGTTAAAAATATTATCAGGTATAGAGGGTCTAAAAATCAATTCAACTGAAAAGAAATCTGATGTAAGATTTTCTGACGGAATTATTTTTGATGCTACATTTGCCAATAAATCCGCTTCTTGATTTTGACTTCTAGGAACAGAAATTATGTTAAATGCATCAAAATGTGAGATAAGGTTCCATACCTGTCGTTGATAACTTTGTAAATGTTCAGATAGGCAGTGAATGGAGTTACGAACCTGTCTGACGATGATTTCGGAATCACTGTATGCAATTAACTCTTTGATGTCCAAATCAATTGTTTTTTTCAAACCTTGTATTAAAGCTTCATATTTCACAGTATTGTTTGTACAATTAAATTCCATCCTACAAGCTATACATGTTTTATTTCCTTGAGGGTCCACCAGTAAGCAACCATCTCCTGCTCCTTCTTTGGATTTTGCACCATCAAAATATAAAGTCCAAATAGAACTATTCACAACCACTTTGCTTTCTATAATATTTACAATATTCAGATTATCTACAGCATTAATGGTTTCCTTGAATAAAGAGTTAGGAGAGATAGATGTCACATTCCTAATTTTAGATTACTGTTTATTTTCAGAAAAGGCATAATTTTCAGTTTTAAAATTATCGAATCCCAATTCATACATGTAATTCCCCATAATGCAATCTGAAAATAAAACAGGCTCTCTAGGATCATGCAATTCTGTGACAGTATGTTTCATATATCTTTCTCTATTTATCTTTATCTGATTTGAATTTCCGTTCTTAGGTAAACATAATGTTGACCAGTCCGTGGCAAAGAATCCATTCAATTGTTGAGACCAATCCCTACTTAAAAATAGTCCATATGCATCTGGAATATCTGCAACAACAATATCTATAATTTGATAAACCTAAGGGTTACAAGCAATCCTGACTAAGACATCTTTCATTTCCCCTACAACCTTCATGATTCGTCTTGTCCAATTGAGTTATTTGAGAATTGGATGGAACATATTTCCCATTCAATTTCTTGCATACTGATAAAGGCATCACATTGGAGGATGCTCCGGAGTCTACCATGCAATTATGAACATTCCTATTGAAAATTTCAAAGGTAAGTAAGAATGGAGGTGTGGTTGATTTAGAATTCTTACCTATAAGCGAGGCCTTGTTAGCCGTTGCTTTTCCTTTTTCAGTTGTTGTTGAATCATTATTAGAACTATTTGCAGCAACATTTTGTTTTGCATTAGGAATAATGGAACTCATGGCAGGATTTATAACATGACTATTAGGCATTGGGTAGATTTGAAGAAGGTCGTACATACTGATGTTTGCACGTGTCTTCTTTAAATCTTCAATTATATCATATTGTAAATCTAATTTTGGAGCACTTTGAATAGGTTGGGTAATTTTGGTTGATTGAGTTTGTTTATTAGGTTGTGAATTATTGTTGTCATTATTTGTAGTACAACTTGATGAAGCTCCAGGAGTGTTTGAAAATGCTCTACTACAAGTATTATAGGCATGTTGTCTTGTAGGTGGACTTTTACTCTCATATTCTTTCACAAGGCTGTCCCAGAAATGACCGTTAACTTGTTGAGGTTCCTCTGATTCTTCATCATTTTCTGATTCCTCTTCTTCTTCATTTTCAGTTATTTCTTGACTAGAAGGAGTTTCAGATAAAGATAAAAAGCTCAAATTGTATTAAAAATCTCTTCATTTGCTGCTATGTCAGGTGGTGTATTTTTATTATTTGTATTCGGGTTTTGTCTAAACTGATTTCTGAAATATCCCCTAGAAGGAGAAGCTTCAGAATTGGTTTTCTTTAATCCTACCACCTCATTGGTTAATGTTCGAATAGCATTTTGCAGTTGTTCTATATCAAATGCTTTATCTTTGTCTGCATTGAGTTTTTCCGTCTTCCTACGAGGAAAAGTATCAGATTTCCCACTTCTATCTGGTTCATAGGACATAGAATCTTTCTCAACTTTAATGGCTTCCTCAAAAGTTTCTACTAATGTTGTTTTCCCAGCTCTCTTAACAAACATCCCAGAATATTTTGGTAAAGCTAACGTATAATTTTCAATAATTATATCCTCAGGTGGTTGAGAAGCAATTGGAATTTTGTTCTTTAATGTCAGAAACCTTTGATTGAAATCTTTGATTCTTTCTTTAGGCTCCATTTTAATCCTAGATAACTCTAGGGATAAAAGAGCGGGTGTTTTATCTTCCCCAATTTTATCTAGAAAGGCTTTATTAAACTCACCCCAGTTTGTGATTGATCCCTGTACTAACGAAAAATACCAAGTAGAATCTCTCCCTTAAAAAGTTAGAGGAAACAATCGACAAACTACATCTTCATGCTGAACGTTCAAGGTTTGAACAACAAACATGAATTTGCAACATGCACTTCTGCAGGTTCTTTGTCATCTGGGTTAAACTTAGGGAGGAGTTTATTTGAGTGTTTAGGCAAAGGATGTTGTACACCAGGGACAGCTACAGCAGCTGTTCTTAGCCAAGGGAGTTGTGGATTAGGTGGATTAGGTGGAGGATTGCCTCCTCCTCATACAGGTACATTTCCTACCATTGGACTTCTTTCAGAACTTGAGGAACTTCCTGAATTGGATGGTCTTGGACTATCAGGTGGTGATTCAGGAGGAGAAGGTGGCTGATCAAAACCACCTTCTGCAATTAGTCTTCTAGCAGTGTTTGTTTGAGTATTTTGCCTTTGATGACTTCTAGTTTGATAACATGGAGTGCTATCAACTTCTTGAAAACCTTGAGTAACTATGTTAAATTGCATATGACGTTGTTGTTGTCTAGGTAGACCATAATCTATCGGAGATACACCAAGTTGATTGGCATATACTCTGGTAAGAATATGTCGTGATTCTTCCAAAGTTTGAGTACTTTGTTCAGGAGTAAATGGAGATATGATATGATCACGTTTAAGGATGCTCCTAACAGTTTCTATAAACGGTGATCTGCTGACTTCTGGAGGATGCTGGCTGGTTGAAAATTTCTCATTAGTTTTCCCTGCCATTAATCATTAACAGGACCTCCTTCTAGCACCATTTGTTGGCCCGATTTTATGACCTAGGCCAACAAGGAGATTATTCCCGCACAATCAGCTTAAAACAGCGTCCGGTGTGTTTGGAGTAGCAAAATCTCGCAAGTTATGGTCCTGCTACCAGCTAAATTTTCTCTTAAGGAGAAACTAAAATTCAGCAAAAATCTATCCTAATGTTATTTCTGTCTAAATAAACCCTAAAATTATTTTCAACTATCTAAGGTATCCTACGATTGCTTTCTTAAGGAAAGTCTTCGATTTTTTAAGAATTTTTCTAAATATAAAAGCTATTTAAAATTATTCTAGAAAATTACACAAATTTAATTTAACAACTATTAAATGTAACTACACTATGATAATAATAACTAAATTATCTTAGCTGTCCTATCTATCCTATCTCAGCTGAGAGCGATTTTGAATACTATATTAATTATTAATTAATATAAGATGAACAGAAAGATAAATTGTATGATCTAAATAAAAATATTTAAGCCATATTCATCAAACTATTATGCTATAACATAACTTATCAGAGAAACTGAAAATAAACAATTACTTCAATTTTCTGAAGTGTCTAATTAATTAATAACTAATAACCAACATAGATATTTGAATAAGAGATAATTTCCAGTATGAAACCACTGCAAAAATACAAATGATATCTAACAGACATAAATGAATATCCTTATATCTTGAATTTATAGTAAAAATACTAATAAATTCAGTCACAATGACATATTAATTCAAATACAATATTGGGCTGACAAAGTGAAAATTATAAATAAACACAAGCATAACAAAGCATACTGTATTAATATTAAAATAGAAGATCATATACTGAAATATAGAGTGTATCCAAAACAATACCATTCATGATATCAACTTGGAGATTTCTAGTCACATCCCATATCCAAAGATCAAACTTCAGTAAGGAAATAAAACCAGCATCAAAATATATCTCAAGTATGTCTCTCTTCGGTCACTCCATCCTCTTTTCCATAAAAATTCCTAGTTTATATAAGACCCCAGTCTTTCGATTCAGTTTTTCCATAAATGCCTAATGCGATATAAAAGGAGTCGTATTACTATCAAAAGAGTATCGAATCTCTTTTCATCAAACACCTGTTACTAGAAGATAACAATAAAGAACAGCCAGTCTTTAATGAACAGCCACGTTTTCCAACTGAAATCTAGCATATTAGACACGTCCTGAAACTGTAAAGGATAGAGATGACATGCCCACCTGATTTAAACAAACAGAAGCATCTTATTAAAAACCAATTAAAACAGAAATAACAAAAGAAACTATAATTTATGTGTGCCTATAAAATCTGTGATTTTACAGGCATGCACAACAAAAAAAATTATTACCTGTTTGACAGAGAAACAACCCATGTACTTTAAAATGGGAATAACCATCAGGTTCTATTTTGAAGATCGACTACTCTTCTAGCTTCAGCTAGTTTGGCTTTAAGCTTGATAATCACTAACTTTTGTTTTTCTACTTGTTCAAGCAGATGTTGATTTGTACCCATCATTGAATTTTTTGCCTTTTTATATTGGTTCTTTTTTATATTCATTTCTTTCCACCTATTAATCCAGTTCAACAACTCCTCTCTGAACGTCTTATTTTTCTCCTCTATCAAAGCTGCATTAGATTGACACTGTTTAAGTTCACCTTTCAATTCTATAATCTTGGTCTCGTATACCTTGTTCAGAACTTGTTGAAGAGTTTCTCCTTCATTTTCGTGACACGAATCAACTACCTGAGGAGGATTAGGATTATCTATGTTTTGGCCAGATGATTGAAGACTGATAAACGATGGTTCAGGATCCGAACTACAGGCGTCCATACCCGATGGAGCAAATTCTGCCTTACGTGACTCTGTAATGGTTTTGATTGATTTTGCATTATTATCATTTATAAGAGAGGGTTCATTTATATGAGTAGTTGACGGAACGTCATCCTCGATATGGATAATCGACGGCTGAGTACCCTGTTGATTAGTCATAGAAATAGAAACTGTAGGTGCATTATTCATGCTTCTAGTAACCCTCCTCGAACGAACAAACACCAGATTTTTTGATTCAAAGCCTCCACTATCACAACATACTTGTGCTAGTCGGTCTAATTTATGCATAGACTCCTTGCTATGTTTACAAGGATTATTTGGCTCGGAGATATTTTTACAATCAACAACGTTAATATCTTTGCTTTCGGTTAACCTGTCCTCTGTTTTTGTAGGAATACTACAACATTTACGAGATGAGGGTCAGTTCAAAGCTGCTTCAAAGCAACAGGGAACTACGTTCCCAATGCCATCATTATTGATACCAGCATTTATGGGTGGATTGGATTCCTTGAGCCCTGTATACTCTGATTCAGTCCCAGGAACATTACCAACCTCAAGTTTTGCAGAATCCTTTCGTTTCCTACGAGTATTTGGGGAGGGGTTTGGCCAATATTGAGTTGGCCCCAAGTGACATTCAGTTAAAAATCCATCCCACAATTTTCGATTCAAAGACAGTTGATGCTGTATTATGATTTTGACTAAACCATGGTGAAATAAACTTCTATCAGGGTTATCGAAACTTTGAACCGAATGCGACATTTTTTTCAAACTTTGCCACAGATAAAATGGTAGATTAAGCTTACAACCTTTTAATGCTAACAGGATTCGTAGGTGGTAATAGTGTAGGTGAGAAAAACGTCCATCGCAGGACACATACCTGACCAAAATCTCGTAGAAGGCTCGCCATTCTGGCTTCAGGAACTTGACTGAAACCCCTATCTTCAGTTTTGCATTATCTTGTAATGGCAGCAGCAAGGATAGACACTTCTTTTTATTAACCTTACCACCTTTGAACCAGCGCTCTCCAATTTGTGGGAGCTTTGTAGCCTTTGCGATTTTATCTTCGTTAATGATGAACTTAAAACCCCTGATCTGTGCAACGTTTTATTTTAAATTCAAAGAAAACAGTTTGGTCACCTCTGTGTTATGGCCATCAAAACACCTAAAGAACTTCCCCCATCCAACCTTTTCAAATAGCAGGGCAACCTTCTCATCTGCTTCTATAAGCTCTGAACCTGAAATTTCAAAATGACTCAATGGAGCCATAGCTTCCTCAACACTATCCTGGTTTCGAAATGGAATAAATGGAGTTGTGAAGAGGGAGGGGATAGGTATCCAAGTGCATGACATGATGCGAAATATCAAAACTTCACATGCTTCAGATCTGACAGATATGAAGGCTCTAAATTTGGCCATTTTAGCCGAACTTAGCGATGATGAATGCTATAGTCAACGTTCTGTTATGATACATGCATGTTTAGCCACTACTAACAGTAAAATTTAACCAATTTGACATATCAGGGATCATTTGATTGATGGATCGTAAATCAAGACATTGATTACACACAGTGGTCATGATGAACTCGTACATCGTTATGAAATGGAATGGTTATCAACATTAAATCCTGCTGATACGATTCATCAATATATTCACAGCTGTCAGTTAATCATGAGGTGTTAGCCAAATCTCCATGCCAATGCAACGATCTAAATAACAGGTGTTATTTATTTGATATATGAGTCATGTATCATTGTAAACACTGTCAATTGATGGTCTCCTTCAGATTGTTCATGCAAGGTGGTAGCGTTTATTGACATGGCGATATAGTATCAAAACCATACACCCTAATGTTTTTCATTATAACTAACTAATAATCCGAATTAATTTTTATGTCATGTATATACATAAAGTCTCAGTTTGAAATATAGATTTATGATTTTACAAAATCCCATCTATTAATATTCCAAATTGAATTCGATAGGATACTAAGACATAAAACCATGTCTTATGAAGATTTCGAAATGATACTCATTTATTTGCTTTTCACTAACTATATATACAATTCCACAAAATAATGATATGATATTAAGTTACAAATGGAATATGAACCTTTGGGTTTAATAAGATTTTACTTTAATAATTAACCTTTAGTTCTAGGTTTTTCAGAACTTATAATATCTTATCAATAACCAGCTTCAAAATGTGTGTTCGTTGAACCTCAATTAGCATACTATCTCTTTAAATTTCTTAAATCATATATATATAATCAAAATAGATTAATTAATGATGAATTGATTATATAAAAATTCATGGAACTGACAGCTGCTTATTATCAAGTTTATGAAAAAATGATTTCATCAGCTTCTAATATGTTACTGGACTTTTCTAAAATTGAGATTACCTTCAGAATGGAACATTCTGAAGGTACTCTTTTATAATTTTTAAATAGGTAAATCATAAAAGAGAGATGATCTCCCTTCATCTTAATGAGAAATGAAGGGGTTGTTGCTGACTGCCAACAGGAGGAAACCGTTTGATTATCGGTCAATAAGGAGAACCATTAACAAACGTGAGGGAAACCACCATTTACAGTCCTCCATGATTGTAAATTTGACAATTCAAACCTTAAGGTCGGCTAAACACAGACAAACCACAAAGCAATCACTACGAAAAATCCTAAAGTCTCAACAATCAGCAAGGGTAAAATATATGCTTTCTCGAAGAAAGTTGAAAGATAGTTGCTTGGCGTCCTTGAAGAGGTTCTTAGGCACAAGCGGAGGAATCACCCACTACCCTCCTACACTTTCAACAAGGGTTACCTTCCAATCCCGCCCAAGGTGAACTAGAAATAGCCTTCTGGTTTACCTATGTATGAACCCTAGATGTCAAGAGACTAAAGGCTATCTTAACTATACCAACAGTTTGGGGGGATAGTCGCAAGCCTGATTCGTACGCATGGGCAGGGTAGCTAAGCCTGAAACTCTCTCTAGGACAGAATCCCCAAGTGCGTAAAAATCCTAATTTACATTTCGACAAGGAATCAGAGGGTTATCTCCTCAGTCCAATGCCTCTACGCGGCCTCATGCTTGACTCCCATTTGAGAGGAGCTTCCCAAATACTATCGATAAAGAGAAGGATTTACCTATCGTTTGGCCCACTATGTCTGAATTTAAATAATTATGGGGAGTTTACACTTCCTATCCCACAAGTCTATCCTAAGATAGTAGGTGTATGGCCCTAAAAAACATAAATCACTAATAAATTTTAATTATTGTGTTTATTTTAAGGGCTATTTTTTACTCAAAAGGCAAGTGGAGTGAAAGACTATGATGTTTTTTACTCGATAAGAAATGTAAAAAAACACAATTGGTGTATATTTTCAAAGCAAATTATCACTACTTAAAAACAAGCTTCTTTTTTCTTTTTCTTTTTTGTGTAAATGTAAACTGATGAAAATGCAACTGATAAAAAGAAAACTAAGATTATATTTTTGTAATTTTTGAGATTATATTTAAAAACTGAAAACAAAACTACTATATGCAAGTCAAATGCAAAAACGTTTCTAATGTTTTCTTTTCACTTTTCAAATTGCTCAAAGACTACTATGCACCTAAAGGCACGATACTTGAGTATGCTTGAATAAACTAACTATATAAAATAAGCAAAATGAATTAAAGCAGATTCGTAGAACCAAAGATCAACCAACTAAGGAAGACTTTGAACCCTAGCTTGGGTGAACAGAATGAATGGAAATCACTGAGATCAAACAAAGGCAAGTGACAAACCAATACTATTTAGGAATAGAATGGGATATACAGTGTTTAGAACCATGATCACTGATTCAGACAACCAACACTTGAACCTATAACCCAAAAGTCAAATCCACTTCAAGTTGCTAACAGAAAGACAACCCAAACAAATAAGAACTCAAGGGCTTTATAAGAAAGCACAAGGTATGGCTAACAAGGTAATCAAACTCACAGTGCAATGCTTATAAAGAAGGCCAATCAGCAAACAAAATTTATAGAGGGACGGGGACAAGCAAACCCTAACCCAAAAATTTTAATGCTCAGGCTTGTACGCGACTATGTACAAGGGAAACCCTCATACTATACGCGAATGTGGTATAGAGCAACCCGCATACGTAGACCTCTATACGTGACTGTGTGCAAGAGAAACCCATGTACATGTATAAAATTTTCAATTAAAAGAAAAAATTTAAAGGACTTCAAAGCACCACTACAACTCTGAACCAAGACAAGACACCACACACAGAATCAAGGCAAAGACTGGCCACTGATCTACATAAATAACCCACAGCAGTATAGGCTCCCCAGCGGAGTCACCAGTTCTGTTGTTAAGGAATAAACACCCTTGTAACCTAGGGTCTGGGGTTACCAACTTACTTCTAAAACTTGTATACAATCAGCTTTAAAGTACAGAAAGGAAATAGGAAGAGATGTTGGACTCACCCGATTATCGACGGCTGATCCAAGCTTTGTCTTCTCCTGCTCTGATTCTCTCCAAAGCTTTCAGGGATGCACCTCCTTCACCCGCAAAGAGAAAATTCTCCAAATACAATCTTATACGTGTATATATGATAGGTTAGATAAACAACATATATAGTGCTTAATCAAATATATTCATCAACCATGATACATGAAAGATACTCAACATGAAGTTGGAAGAAGAAATCTCTTTATTAACAATCAGTGAATGAGATAAGTGTACAACCCAACGCCTTGAACAAGGACTCCTCTGCAACCAAAGGATTCTGAGTTCTACTGCTCCAAAGACTTCTGAAGACATACCACTAGCATAACTTTGCTCTCCAAGATTGATTCTATTAATGTCCTCCCCAAGGCCTCTATTTATACTTTGGAAAATAGAGCAGTTTCAAAGGTTAAGGAGGTTGAGACAATTGAGATGGTTGATGATTAGGGCTCAGCAAATCTCTATTAATATTTTTTTATTATTTTTAATTTTGAATGGATGTGTACGTGACTATTGATACTAGTAACTCGCGTATGACACACGAGTTGCTTTAAGGGAAACCCGCATATAGATCTGTACGCAGGTTACAATGCGAATAGTCGCGTACAGTACGCAGGTTGTCAATGAACATAGTCGCG
>LPNX010779041.1:255667-301759 GCA_001517045.1 Pseudotsuga menziesii | reverse complement strand
TAGATTGTTTATTTCTATTGCATATTGGAGAAGATTGATTTCTGGAGTCTAGCTGTCTGTTGTGGTACCCCAAGCCATAGGAATTTCTCTCCGTAACACGTATGTATGCGAGTTTCAATGGACATAGTCGCATATGGAAATCCACACATAGAAAGATAAAATGGCAAGCTGGTTGGAGAGTGAATGCATTTCATGTCATGCCCATCTATAGTGTTTAGGCAACCTTCAATCCAAAATTGTCCTTTTGTGTACCAACCTATAGGATGTCGGTACTCTGACGGAGAAGTGCCATGTGGGTTGTTAACACCCATCTATCTATATCTATTGTTAATCAACATCAGATAAATCAGGAAGAGAATCCTTCTAGAGAAGGAGAAGAAAATCAATCAAGCAAGCCATAACATATGATGTATTAAGCTAGAAAGAAAGGGTTTTAAATAGAACCATTAATAAAAGACACCCAAATATATTTCAAAATTTTTTACCGAGATTAGTTATCATCTAAATCACTGATTGTTGTGATTATAGCTATTACAACTTCATGGTGATAAATAAGTATGGGATGTCAATTCCTCAGTGGTAGGGAAAAGTTCTGGAAATTATTTGCTAATGGTATACAAAAATGCAAACCAGTAACAAATATCCTTTACCTATTTTCTTCCACAATATAAAATGTAAATGCATTCTCCTCATTCTCCTCAACAACAAACAAACAATGTTGTTTGTTTAATGTATTTAACAGTCTTGCAAAGGTATGTAATTGTATAGTACCATTTGATACATTTGGATATTTTAGCATTGAGATACTGATTTTCTTTGTCAATTTTTCACACAACCTTAACAAAAATGTTGAGGATTCTGACATATGTAAGGTAAGGGTTGGGAGATAAATCTATATCCCATCTGCAACCTGCATAATTATGCTACTTAGATGGAAAAAGTTTGGGAACAAAATTATCGACCATTATCTATGCTAAAGCTATTTCCTTTAATCTGATAAAGGACACAGTCCAAAATCTGTTGTGGAAAGTATGTTCAATACTTTTCACAGAATATTGGAAAGTAGGCTTTCCATTTCCATAGGTTAAGTTGAAATATCATTCTAGCATTTGTTAGGTAAGGGTTGAGGAGATAAATCTGTATCCAATCGGAACAATTCTGCTACTTAGATGGCAAAAGTTTGGGAACAAAATTCCCAAATATTGTCAACCCTAAATCTATTTCCTTTGATCCAATAAAGGAAAAATATGGAATACATAACTTTGGTTCATCAAGACACCCAAAATATGCATTTAATTTCTAGAAATTAAAGGTTTCTTACATGTTATTGTGTCGTTGCTCACGTTCTAGATTTTTTCTCCTCTGCTCAGCTTTCCTAGCTTCAAACTCCTCTCTACTCAAAACTGGATGAGAAGAGTTATGATTACCCATACTATAATCCATATATTCTCTGAAATTTACAAACTTGTTCATTTAGAACAAATCTATTCAATCTTATCTAAAGTAATAAAATTCAAAATTGAAATGACTACACAAACTTAAGAGTAAGACTAGCTCAGAATTGGTAAATACTTGGAAACCAAACTCACTACAAAACTAGGCTTCAAAAACAATTTAGGAACGTGTTTTTTATTCTAGGTTTGGGCATGTATAGTTTTTTATTTTACAGGTCAAACTTGACTAAGTCTTGCACAACTCACCAAGTATGGGCATGTCTTTCAATCCTTCCTAATACTAGTAAAACTAGCAAATTAAGACATGTTTGACCAAGTGTAATCATCATGCTTGACTCAGCAAGTCAAACTCAGGTAGTCAAAAGAATTAGCAAATTCTTGTAAGTATGATCCTATATCTAAAAAACTCATTTAAGATATAGTAATATAAATAAATACAAAATAACAACTCACCTTTGAACATGAGGGACAAAACCTGGCATATATCCCTATGCTCCATACATATCCGTTGGCATAATCTGTCGACTAAATGGCATGTCAAAGGGATTAGGTCCATATCCCATGCATGGGACACCACCATTACATGCCATGTAAGCATTTGGTCCCCACTGTGCACTACGCCAAGAATTATATGCAGTAGATGCAACATATGGCATCATACACCCTTCAGCACCAAAATCTTGTGATGCTCTACACTGCATCTCATTGGCTGTAACAATGACAAAGCACTCGTCATGCATCATTTACAAATGCATCCATTGGATTCTAATTAGGAAAGGAAATTATAGTGAAAATAGAGAATACAACACAAAAACATCCTATAACACTTTCCAATACATCAGTTTCCAAAGTGAAAATCAATATAAAGATGACTTACTAGTAGAGAGTTGTCGAGCTCGCTTCTTTTTCTTCTTCCCTGCTGAAAACAAGCAAAGTTTGAAGTACATGAGAAACACTACTGCAAATACCTACTATCATGGATAAAAAAATACACAAAGCCATAAATCTAAAAGAACCACCCCAATAAACATGCTAAGTAATAACTACCTGGCTCAACAACAGAAAACTTCTGTTGAACTTCTTCCTCATCTAATGGGGCACTCCTGCGATAAAGGCTCTTTTGTGATCATAGACTCATGTGTTGCCTCAAGCAGCTGAGCTGTTTTTGTAGAGAGGTTTTTCTTTGATGATTAGTGTGTCTAGTTAACAAGTGGCTTCTTTCTAGAAATATTGTCCTTCACATTTGGCATGTCCGACCTTGAACGAGTTGTGTTTGCCTCCTTTATGCATTCTAAAAGAGAAGGAGATGTGAATTTATACCTGGCACACCTGGATGACTCCATATCTGCAACAGAAAATACTTGGACCATTAGATAGCCATAAATAGGTAGCTAATATCAACATGTATTCATGCATACTTTTTGGTTGACTAATATACCTTGAACTTGTAGCAAGCTGCCAACATTTTCTACACTGCTGGTGTTGGTCTCCAAAATTTGATTTATGGTATCTCGAAGAGTCTTACTTGAAAATAGATCATCTGCAACAATGTTTGTTGCTCCACATACACATCTAGACTTTGATATGATATGGTCCCTAATGCCTAAAATAGATGGAAAATATTTTAGAGGTTTAAACACTATCAGCATGTGCTAGACAAAAACATAGACTATGAATCAATCTAGAAAACATCACACCAAAGTAAGATCTATGTAATTTTTCTCTGATTATCTTACATTTTTCACAGTAGCTATTAAAACAACATTTACTGGTCAACACAACATCTTTCATTACTTCCTTGCATAATGGACAATGCAATTCAGGTGGCAGTTCACCAACATAATGATTAGATGGGAACCCATCAACTTCCTTGTCAAAAGAAGCTCTACATGACAAATTATTTTAATCAATAACTAATAATTGAGAAGCAATGCATAGCCAATTTCATAGACCTTCCACTTTATAGTGTTGTCAGTGATAAAGGTTTGGTTCAAATGACTTACCCATTAGGCATGAAAACTGCAACCGCCCCATTTGGAAATCCATAAGAGCCATCGAGAGTAGAAACAAGCAATGATTTGGGAATGTCAGTCGGAGGCTTCACCCTTTTGAGGTAAAAATTGGGATCCCCATTTGTCGGAAAATGCTGGATGAAATGTCCTAGAGAAAAAAAATAAGATGGTGAGAACTCATATCTATCCCATTAGCCATGCTCTTAATGAAAAGTTTTCTTACAAAGTTACTAGACATGATGAAGATACTAGGAACTTTACATCTATGACAAACATATCCTTGTGGTGGTGTTTTCCATTCCATTCCATGCTCTGCATCATTAATTCATCATGCAATGCCTTTAGACCTAAACTACCGATCCAAATCTGATCAAGCTCCATAAAGGTGAAAGTAAAATTTCTACATTCGTCATCTCTACAAGTTAATACGAAAGGCAAACTGTATTTAATCAAAGAGTCAACATTCATGGGTTTCTACAGTGCTGTCCAACTATGAACATAACTATAGTGAAACAAGTTTTGGCCATCTTTCTATTTGATCATTAATTAAACTTAGAGGTGGAAAAACCACTTTATTTGGATTGGATTCTCTTGTATTGTAAGAATTATCCATACCTAACATGGAATTCAAACCTTTCGAGTTTCTAGGAGAATTTTGAGCTTTGTACTTGCACGTAGTTCCCTTTAGTATCATATCAATTAGAAATCAAATATCGCATGTCTACTCAGAATTCGCTTCATAGAAAATAAACCTTTCAATTCAATTCTCCCCATGATATGTAGTATGGTCTGCCCATAGCAACAATCTATTAAATATTATAGTTAAGTTTTTTTTGAAATAGAGTATGATCATGATTGTGTTTTCCAAGTTTCTTTGAAACAAATACCAAATGTAGTTCTTGTCATTGAAATTCATCTTTCAATATGCATAATAATGGATTTTGATTGCATAACCCTCATTGTCAAAATTCATGTTACAGAAACAAGCATCCACAGTCCACCCTATCAAACAAGCATCTACCTTCCATCTAATTACATGTAGCCTTCACAAAATACTAACCTCAATTCCTCCAACATCCTCTAGCCTCCATGAAAAATAAATTTCATTTCCAGTACAATTCTCAGGGGAAAATCCCATTCTTGGTTCATTCATATTCTCTTCTCCACCCACATCATCGTTTATTCATTCATTAAAAGAATCAAACCTGAGTCATATTACTTAAGAAATCTTAGTGCCAAATTCAACTTCAAATTGAGAACATCAATTTTGTATTAGCCAATCCATCAAAATGTTGTTAAAAATAATTGAACAACTTAAGTGTGCACATTTTTATAGTTGTAAAACCCAGACCCCGAAAATAATAAGAATCAATTATAATCATCAAAGAAAACCGATTTACGCATAGGAATATTGAATCCTTGAGAGGATGAGAACATAAATGAAAAGATCACATTGTTGATGTTGTACATTTAATAAAACTTGAAAACAACAGAGCACAGAAGGAAAACACACATTGGAAATTTGAACTCCCATGAAATAAGAAAACAAATAATATCTCAAAATTATAGTAAGAACACTAAGCTAATGAAAGATAAATAGAAATCCTAAGTCTTCCTGCTAGACCCCTTCCTCCCGCATTTCTGCCAAATCCTCTTCTAGCATATCCTCATGTGTTTTCCTGCAAAGATAGATGAAACTGTAAGGAAGAAACCTGAAAGTATTATTTGATATACTCCAACTTGTTTTCTTCTATTAATCTTATCCCTCAAATTATTCCCAAGAAATACACCAAAAATGACATTATAAACAACCCATAGATGTCTCATCGCTGCCACTCCAATGCAGTTGAATCAACAAGAACCTTAATCTTGTTGTCTTTGTCAACTTTATTTGTAAACATTGGTTGTGAATGTGTTGTCTGTATTGCTTGAGGCACTTCAAGTAGTGAATAGAGATCATTAGCAAATTCATCCCACTCTGAATCATCAGGCTGCATGTTTAAAATATGAATAATTAATAATCTATTCTGTAGTCTTCAGTGATAGATAGTCGTTGTCTTTGAGAAGTACAAAGGTGTGTATCCTTACAAATTTGAACTGAGAAGAATCAGAAATCTGAAACCCATTCTTAGGTAGTAAATCTTGATCATTGGGTTTTTCAATTTCTTGTGGCCTACAAATAACAACAATTATAATTCTAATCTCAGGATGATTCATCTGTCATGTGTACTAGTCCAGCTAAACCTAAACCACAAAATCAGCAATTCATAATGTTGAGAAATTTGAAACATCATTCATACACCAGACTAAATTATAGGAACTGGTAGCATATCCAAATAAATGCACTGCAAACTCGAAGCCGCGATTTACATTGTAAAAAATATAAATATAACCTAAACATGCACAAAGGTGAAAGGGTGTACTCTTCTTTATTCTATGTCACAATTGGCATGCGAGGCCTTCCCGGAAATCGGCGCACTAAAATAGATGTATTTTTGGGCACCAACATTCCTTCATCAAGATATTCTGGAAAAAAAAATACATAATCTATATCACAACCTACACTAACCATTAGAATGAATATGTCTTCAATCCGCTTCGAATGTTTAGGCCTAAACAAACTACAACTGGGGCAAATATATGAGATATCTACCACCCAAACACCCACTATGGAAACAATAGTTCATCAACATACACCACATATCAGATACCTAAAACACCCATTGTCACAAACTATAGTTCACTGAAACACACCACATGTCATCCACCTAAAACGCCCTTGAAAAATAAATCCCCCTAATATCCCACATGGCACAAACCATGCTGCAACAAGAAAGGCCATTACAACCTCCTGACATATTATACCATAAATGGCTGGTCATAAGGGGGTGAGGATGGAAATATATCCCATACACATGATCCATTATGCAGCACAATACACATGTTTTAAAATTAAATTTCTAAATAACACATGTCAGAGAAGACTAATACCATCGTTAAACAACAAAATCTACTCACTGTATATGTTTTTCAATTATTCTACTTTTTCCTGAATAAAATCTAGCCAAAGGAACAAATATGTAACTTATTCTAGTTTAGGTTGAATGAAATCAATTCAAACTGAACACGTTTTTCACTTATTCTAGGTTTGCCTGAAGAAAACCCATTCAAAGTGAACATGTTTTACTAGTTTTGCCTGACATAATTTGACAAATTAAATTCCAATAAAACACACTAAAAACCTAGAGTCTGAATTCATTCTCTGCTTATTCTAGTATGTCCTGAAATATTTATATAGAACACATAATATAATTACTTTCATAAAACAACTCTTAAGCAAATAGGACAGACCTTCATTTTTTTGTAATCTACTCCCACAAATCTAAGGTTTCCAACTGGTATACACTAATTGGTAATTACAACAACACATAATTCTTGCATAGTCAATTTGAAGCAAGCTATTACATCTAAATCTTAAACCCCTTAATGACATTAGTTATCCACCATCTTCATTTCCAACAACAACATATGTCAAATTGAAAGGATCTAGATCCCCTATTGCAAGCGATCAGAGACTGACTCATATGCAACTAGAAACTAAACTCCATACCTGCAACAACTGCAACCCTTTGATTTCAAAACTGAATAAGACCACGATCTCAGCATGGGAATTCTGCAAACAACTCAAAACATATCGGTAGAAAATGTCTCACTCAAAATTGAAAAGTGGAGCTATAAATGACATGTTATATGCTTACAAATTCAAAATAGTGCCTGGCCCTTCTGGATATATAACTTTTGCTACATATTACAGGTTTGAGTGAGACATTTTGTGTTGAAAATTTGACTCATAAATATATCTGTCTCACTCAAACAGAGATAAATGAAATTAAATCAATATAAACAAATTTGTAAGCATATTACTCCATATTTTTTTAGTTATCTGTATGTATGCATTATCTACATCTTCACACCAAAAGGAAATGTAATCACCATGAAACAAAAATGCCTAGATTTTTCAAAGTAAATCAAATTGAAACAAATAAACCACTAAAGGAATGGAGACGAAGCAATAAAGCCGAAATTGGAGCAAAAAACATTTCATATCTTTCCATGATTGTATAGATGCCTACAAAATGCACAAGAATTCAACCAAGACATCTTAGTTATCTCCATATTTTCCTATTTCTGAATTGTTGTGTTTATTCTTCAATGAATTCCAAACAAAGAAAGAACATTATTCATTATTAGCATAAACAATTAGCAACAATATCCCCAAGCAATGCCAACAATCATCACTGAAATTGATAGGAATGAAGCACTTTCAGCTTAACCATACTACTTACATTATAGAGAGAAGCTTTAAGGTATTCAGAAATGGAAATTTTTCATGGTTTGGGAAGCCTAATCTATAAACCCTCGTGTCTACCATTGCAAAATTTAATGGAGGTACAAAGCTAGAAATGCCTCCTTGTTGTCGGCATACTAATTATACCTCATTCATCACCCAAGAGGTGTCTGACGTTACTCCATCGCTCTGTTTCAACTTCAATTTCACCATGCAACACAATATGGCCTCTTCACACAATTGCATTGCAAGGGTAACATAATTTCTAGCTATTGTTCCATCCCATATCCCTTGATTCCCCAAAACTAATATTTTCATTTACCTGCAGATGAACAATATTACATACAAAGCCACCATAATCCCCTTCTCCATTGACACAACATAGATACTTTGAAAGTGGGAAGTAATAATGCTCAGAATTAAATATACCATTTTATTGTTTTGGATAGCATTTCACACAAACCCACCATAATAGGCTTTCCATCAATAAAATACATATTTTGAAAATGGGTCGTAAATTAGTGAGAATACTCATAATTATACCATTTTGTTATTTGGGGCAACATTGCATACAGAGAAACCATAACGTGCTTACCCAACAATTAAACACACATATTCGGAAAATAGGCAGTAAGAATGCACAAAATTAAAAGTACAATTTTGTTGTTTTGACAACACTGCATACAAAACCACCATAACCTGCATCCTCAACAATGATGCACAAAGAATTTGGAAAAAAACAGTAATAATTCATAGAATTAACATAAAAATTTGTTTTTTTGGATAGTGTTGCAACGATTCCACCATAACCCACTTTCCCATTGAAGAAATATAGAGGTTTTGAAAAGGGGAAGTAAGTATATTCAGAATCAAAGTTGAAAAACTTAGTTTAAAAATTATTAGTTTTGGCATTTAGGTTTGGTGTAAGCAAGTTTTTTCCATGCTGCTAAGAATTTGACTTATTGGGTAGTGAATATCCCACAAATACTCATGGGTCTGACTATTGTTGGCCAATTAGACTTGACAACAGAGTTCCAAACTGAGGACTAAGTTAACTTGAACCAGCAACAGGGTTGGATCGAGCATGACCCCAAATAACATGGAAGACTTGGATCTTCTTTCAACTATGCTCAAAATTATACATATCATTTTTTTTTTGGATAGTATTGCATACAATTAAAAACCCACCATAACCCACTCCCCCAACAATAAAGGACATATATTTTGCAAATGGGTGGTAACAATACTCAGAATTGAACATACCCTTTTGTTTTTTTTACAGCACTACATACCAAGCAACCATAACCCTCTTCCCTAACAAGGAAGCACATAGATTTCGAAAATGCCAGTAGTAAGGACATTGAGAATAAAGATTCTACCTTGACTTTGGCTGCTCAGATGCAGAAGAGTACTCACTTGCATAAAAAATCCAATGCTTTCTCGAACTGAAACAATTTCAATTCATATGGCCACGATGTCGGCAGGATATTATTGGTTTTGTATACCCCACCTTCTGTTTCAAACCCTAGTATCTGAATCTAAAAGACTGGGTTGATCGATGCTGTGAGGTGAGGTAGGATGTGAGACATAGTTTCTGGTATCAACGTTGCATCCTTTCATTTAGGGCGAGTCATACAATCAGGATTATGGCTTTAAGTGGTTGACGATCAATTTTTTTCTTTCAGTTGGATCCCAATGAAAATGACTCTACTTGCTGCTACATGTGAGAAAAAGACTTACTAAAGTTAGGGGAAAGAGCTATGGAATTATTTTCTCTCCTTATTCTATCTCTAGATCGAAACAAAGCGGTAATCATACCTTAGTAAGGGTTAAAACATACCATTTCGTTGTTTTGCATGAGAATTGAGGTAATCTCCAGCTAAGTATTAAGGATCTTCTTCATTTTATCAGTCTTGGTCTTCTCTATGCTCTTCATGGACTGTGCCAGATTGTCCATGCTTTGTTCCATCTTATAACCAAAGGACTTGAGGGTCGCCCCTCTCTTCTTAGGTCGTCTATGCACATCATCATCCTCAGTGAAACTCATGGAAGCTGAGCTAGGATTGAATTCAATGGATGTTTCTTCACATATGTTATCCACATCATAATCCTCAGAATCAATCTCTTTTTCTTCCACTTAATATTCTTCTGCGTGGAGCTTCTTCCCAGAATCCTTGTGCACAATGCCTTAAATGTGCTTATAGAACAGAAACCTGGAAGTCTCCCAATGCAAGTTGGCCTTGTTGTAGGACTTCTTGAGAAGATTCCACTTGTATTTTCATTGGAATTTGTTGTAATTAGCGATGCATGAAGCATTAACAACATCGGCTATTTTCCCCCAATTGGTTTTCCCCAATCGAACCTAGCTGACATTGAAGCACATGTCTTCAAACTTGAGGAGAAAAACATCAATGGAGGTGTTGGGCCATAGAACCTCCTTCTGGGCTATGCAAGAGGACTATGTCATGTCTTCCCACAGTCGATGTCAAGGGTCCCTATCCATCTTGCTCATTTCTCTAATAATAGATCAATGCTATGTGCAATGATACTAAGAAGAAGCACAGGAAATAGATCTTGCTACTAAGAATTCTCACAAGCATACATAGGAAAACTAGAGAGAAGAAAAGAGTAGCAAGATCTATTTCCTGTGCTTCTTCTTAGCATCATTTCACATAGAATTGATCTATTATTTATACATGGTATCAGAGAAGCAGGTTGATCAAGTTCTACAGAGTTGAGGAGCGCATCCAGTCTCCTATCCCTCTCTGAAGAAGAGCTTGTCTAGCTTACAAGATTTTCTCCTAGTTTTTTTTTGCAGGTTGCAGAGAGTATCTCTTAGAGCATATCAAAAACTTCAATATGGATTCAAAATTTCCTCTACTATCTCTTTTCAACTATGCTGATTGGAAGCCAAAGATGAGTGCATACTTGAAGAGGCAATGTCTCTTTGATGTCTCCATTGGTGCATTGAGTGAACCTGAGTCTTATGAAGAGAAGATTTATTGGATAAACAATTGTGATAGAGCTTGTGGAATTATGTGTCTGGGAATGTCTCCAAATATATATCATATCATAGATTCTGCTGAATTTCCATTTGAGCTTTGGAAAATTTTGGACAAAGCTTTTGGTTTGCAGGAAATTGAAGATGAAGCATGGAGCGAACCTAGAATCTCCTCTTGTTCTCTTTCTCAAGATTTATTGGCCTCTACATTCTCTAATGAAGTTGATCATGATGAAGAAGTTTCTCATACAGTTCATGTTGCTGCTGCCCTCTTTCATTCGAATGCTTCCTCCTTCAATGAAGAAGCAAATATTGAAGAGCCTTCTTTTTCTGTGTCTCTCAAAGGTGATTTTTCTTCTTGTGATACTATTGATGAAAAAGAAGTAACATATGGAGCTGCTGCTGATATTGATTATGATCCTATAACCCATTCATTTTTATCTAAATATCCTATCTTAGATTCTGATATCTATGTGCCAGATTCTTCACACCTTTTGCATACATCTCTCATTGATGGTGCACAACCCAGTAAATTCTAGGATGTTTGCTTAGCCACATCAAGCCTTATTTGTGTCATACCACTTACCTTACTTGATCTCATGTGCTTCAACATATCCTCCTTTGTTCTTGGCATCAATACTCAGAGCCTTCTTGAAGATTTTGAACATCTCCTTATTTCCTCCTTTCATACAAAGGATTCATTACCAGTGTATTCCCATGAGTCTATTGATATGCTTATATGTGATCCTTTGGATTCTGATTTAGAAGCATATTTTCAGGTTGATACACATATAATACCACCATCCATACCATCTACCATACCTCTGAATAATCCAAAGACTATACAAATCCCAAGCTCACTAGTTGATTCCTCATTGGTCTCTTATGTAGTGATATTTATCTTACATGGTTTGAAGTCTTTCCTAAATTTCAATGGATGGTTATCCATGTCCTTAGTCATATATGGACTGATATTAAAAAAATTTGGATCTGTTCTAAACACTTATGGTTCAGATCTTATGCCCATCCATCATTCATATTTTTACACCTATCAGTTTTCCCCGGTTGCTCATAATTTTCCTAGTCTAGCCCTATATCCTTATGGAGCCACCAAAGCCTTTGTCCTTGATGTTAGATATGCTAATATTTCTGATATATCAGAGTTTTATCAGTCTCATATCAGATCTATATAGGTTCTACATCATATTGGAAGATTGACATGTGATTCACATCACAATTTTGCAGCTATTCAGGGAATTGGGTGTGAAATAAATTGCCTTATTTTTTGTACTCTTTGGAAAGGAGTATGCACATATATCTTTTCCATTTCAGATTATGTTTGCATATCAGAGTTTGACAGCAGAAATAAGCATTCATATAACGCTCCTACTTCATCAGTTGATGAGATACAAGGAGTCTCTCCTCTTCCTTCTTGCAAGTTCTACACTCCAGCGCATGATCATGGAGTTCATGATTTCTTCAGCAAGTCCTTCATCCAGAAGCAGTTCAATCAGCTCATTAAAGTGAACATGAAGATATGTTGAAGACATATTTCAAATTTTGTGCCTTGTCCTATCTTGAGGGAGGATTTTCCCCATGTGGTTTTGCCTCTTTCCTCACTTTTCTAGACATAATAATTGTTAAAGGGTGACCATAGCCTTGTTTCTGGGCCCTATATGCATCCATATGCATCCATATTTTGTTGTCATACCATAATAAATTCAGAATTATAGGGGGGTGTTGGTATATATTAAACCCACTCACAACTTAGTATAAAATAATTAATCATTATTTGATTAATTATTCACCCACTAGCTTAATTAGTTGGCATCCACTTGCACCTTAAAGTCAATACATGCCATCTATATCCTAGGAATGATTTATTTCCAATTTTGGGTTGATATTGACCACCTTTTGACCATCCAGAATTAGTATACAGGACTTTACAGCAGATTCTGCTTTATTTTGATTTTCCTGCTTTTCTATGGATAAGATAAAAGCTAGTCAACTAGGAAACTAGGAGCTTTTGTTTCCAACCCATCCTCCATTATTTTTTCTCCATTTTCTAGGATTAGCATGTTATTTCCATCTCCTTGAAAAATCATTCATGCTTTTTCCAACTCGTGAGGTCCTTGATAGATTTGGTAAGTGCTTTTAGCCACCTATGGGGGTTTGCTATATTTTGGTAAGTCAACCTTTTTGAGCTTCATGAGTTGTTTCCATACAATTAAATTTTCCTATGAGGGATGTAATATTTATGTACACTATTATTCATAATTATTCAATGGAATGATACACACCAATATTCATCTCTTCATTCAAGTGATTCAGTCTCTTTTCTTCTCTCTATTTTTCCTGTGTATGCTTGTGAGAATTCTTAGTAGCAAGATCTATTTCCTACGCTTCTTACTAGCATCATTGCTCATAGCATTGATATATTATTTATACATGGTATCAGAGCAGTAGGTTGATCAAGTTCTACAGAGTTAAGGAGCGCATCCAGTCTCCTATCCCTCTCTGAAGAAGAGCTTGTCTAGCTTACAAGATTTTCTCCTAGTTTGTTTTGTAGGTTGCAGAGAGTATCTATTAGAGAATATCAACAAATTCTATATGGATTCAAAAGTTCCTCTACTATATCCTTTCAACTATGCTGATTGGAAGCCAAATATGAGGGCATACTTTAAGAGTCAAAGTCTCTTTGATGTCTCCATTGGTGCATTGAGTGAACCTGAGTCTTATGAACAGAAGATTGATTGGCTAAATAATTGTGATAGAGATTATGGAATTATGTGTCTGGGGATGTCTCCAAATATATCATCTCAAATATTCTGCTGAATTTCCATTTGAACTTTGGAAAATTTTGGACAAATCTTTTGGTTTGCAGGAAATTGAAGATGAAGCATGGAGCGAACCTAGCATCTCCTCTTGTTCTCATACCACTTATGGAGCGAAGCCTTATTTGTGTCATACCACTTACCTTACTTGATCTCATGTGCTTCAGAATATCCTCTTTTTTCTTGGCATTAATACTCAGATCCTTCTTGAATATTGTGAACATCTCATTCTTTCCTCCTTTCATACAGAGGATTCATTACCAGTGTATTCCCATGAGTCTATTGATATGCTTATATGTGATGCTTTGGATTCTCATTTAGAAGCATATTTGTAGGTTGATACACATATAATACCACCATCCATACCATCTACCATACCTATAAATAATCCAAAGACTATACAAATCCCAAGCTCACTAGTTGATTCCTCATTGGTCTCTTATGCAGTGATATTTTTCTTACATGGTTTGAAGTCTTTCCTAACTTTCAGTGGCTGGTTATCCATGTCCTTAGTCATATATGGAATGAGATTAAACATGTTTGGATCTTTTCTAAACACTTGTGGTTCAGATCTTATTCCCATCAATCATTCATATTTTTACACCTATCAGTTTTCCCCAATTGCTCATAATTTTCCTAGTCTAGCCCTATATCCTCATGGAGCCACCGAAGCCTTTGTCCTTTCTATTCCATACGCTAATATTTCTGATATATCATAGTTTTATCAGCCTCATATCATATCTATACAGGTGCTACATCAGATTGGAAGATTGACATGTGATTCACATCACAATTTTGCAGCTATTCAGGGAATTGGGTGTGAAATAAATTGCCTTAATTTTTGTACTCTTTGGAAAGGAGTATGCACAGATATCTTTTCCATTTCAGATTATGTTTTCAGATCAGTGTTTGACAGCAGAAAGAAGCATTCAGATAATGCTCCTACTTCATCAGTTGATGAGATACAAGGATTCTCTCCTCTTCCTTCTTGCAAGTTCTACACTCCAGCGCATGATCATGGAGTTCATGATTTCTTCAGCAAGTCCTTCATCCAGAAGCAGTTCAGTCAGCTCATTAAAGTGAAGATGAAGATATGTTGAAGACACATTTCAAATTCTATGCCTTGTCCTATCTTGAGGGAGGATTTTTCCCATGTGGTTTTACCTCTTTCCTCACTTTTCTGGACATAATAATTGTTAAAGGGTGACCATAGCCTTGTTGCTGGGCCCTATATGCATCCATATGCATCCATATTTTTTTGTCATACCATTATAAATTCAAACTTATAGGGGGTTGTAGGAATATATTAAACCCACTCACAACTTAGGATAAAATAATTAATCATTATTTGATTAATTATTCACCCACTAGCTTAATTAGTTGGCATCCACTTGCACCTTAAAGTCAATACATGCCATCTATATCCTAGGAACGATTTATTTCCAATTCTGGGTTGATATTGACCACCTTTTGACCATCCAGAATTAGTATACAGGACTTTACAGCAGATTCTGCTTTATTCTGCTTTTTTTGCTTTTCCTGCTTTTCTATGGATAAGATAAAAGCTAGTCAACTAGGAAACTGGGAGCTTTTGTTTCCAACCCATCCTCCATTAGTTTTTCTCCATTTTCTAGGATTAGCATGTTATTTCCATCTCCTTGACAACTCACTCATGCTTTTTCCAACTCATGAGGTCCTTGATAGATTTGGTAAGTGCTTTAGCCACCTATGGGGGTTTGTTATATTTTGGTAAGTCAGCCGTTTTGAGCTTTATGAGTTGTTTCCATACAATTTGATTTTCCTATGAGGGATTTACTATTTATGTACACTATTATTCACAATTATTCAATGGAAGGATACACACCAATATCCATCTTCATTCAAGTGATTCAGTCTCTTTTCTTCTCTCTATTTTTCCAATGTATGCTTGTGAGAATTCTTAGTAGCAAGATCTATTTCCTGTGCTTCTTTTTAGCATCATTGTACATAGAATTGATCTATTATTTCTACATGGTATCATATCTACAAGTTTTATCAAGTTCTACAAATTTGAGGAGCGCTTCCAGTCTCCTATCCCTCTCTGAAGAAGAGCTTGTCTAGCTTACAAGATTTTCTCCTAGTTTGTTTTGCAGGTTGCAGAGAGTATCTCCTAGAGAATATCAACAAATTCAATATGAATTCAAAATTTCCTCTACTATCTCCTTTCAACTATGCTTATTGGAATCCAAAGATGAGTGCATACTTGAAGAGGCAATGTCTCTTTGATGTCTCCATTAGTGCATTGAGTGAACCTGAGTCTTATGACGAGAAGATTGATTGGATGAATAATTGTGATAGAGCTTATGGAATTATGTGTTTGGGAATGTCTCCAAATATATATCATCTCATAGATTCTACTGAATTTTCATTTGAGCTTTGGAAAATTTTGGACAAAGCTTTTGGTTTGCAGGAAATTGAAGATGAAGCATGGAGCGAACCTAGCATCTCCTCTTGTTCTCTCTCTAAAGATTTCTTGGCCTCTACATTCTCTGATGAAGTTGATCATGATGAATAATTTTCTCATGCATTTCTTGTTTCTTTTTCCCTCTTTCATTCGAATGCTTCCTCCTGCAATGAAGAAACAAATATTGAAGAGCCATCTTTTTTTGTGTCTCTTGAAGGTGATTTTTCTTCTTGTGATACTATTGATGAAAAAGAAGTAACATATGGAGCTGCTGCTGATATTGATTATGATCCTATAACCCATTAATTTTTCTCTCAATCTCCTATCTTAGATTATGAGATCTATGTGCCATATTCTTTACACCTCTTGCATACCTCTCTCATTGATGGTGCACAACTCGGTGACATGCATGATGTTTGCTTAGCCACATCAAGTCTTATTTGTGTCATACCACTTACCTTACTTGATCTCATGTGCTTCAGAATATCCTCTTTTTTTCTTGGCATGAAGACTCAGAGCCTTCTTGAAGATTGTGAACATCTCATTCTTTCCTCCTTTCATACAGAGGATTCATTACCAGTGTATTCCCATGAGTCTATTGATATGCTTATATGTGATCCTTTGGATTCTAATTTAGAAGCATATTTTCAGGTTGATACACATATAATACCACCATCCATATCATATACCATACCTTTGAATAATCCAAAGACTATACAAATCCCAAGCTCAAAAGTTGATTCCTCATTGGTCTTTTATGCAATGATATTTATCTTACATGATTTGAAGTCTTTCCTAACTTTTAGTGGCTGGTTATCCATGACCTTAGTCATATATGGATTGATATTAAACATGTTTGGATCTTTTCTAAACACTTATGGTTCAGATCTTATGCCCATCCGTCATTCATATTTTTACACCTATCAGTTTTCCCCAATTGCTCATAATTTTCCTAGTCTAGCCCTATATCCTCATGGAGCCATTGAAGCCTTTGTCCTTGCTGTTCCATATGATAATATTTCTGATATATCAGAGTTTTATCAGCCTCATATTAGATCTATACAGGTGCTACATCATATTGGAAGATTGACATGTGATCAACATCACAATTTTGCAGCTATTCAGGGAATTGGGTGTGAAATAAATTGCCTTATTTTTTGTACTCTTTGGGAAGGAGTATGCACAGATCTCTTTTCCATTTCAGATTATGTTTGCAGATCAGAGTTTGACAGCAGAAAGAAGCATTCAGATAATTCTCCTACTTCATCAGTTGATGAGATACAAGGAGTCTCTCCTCTTCCTTCTTGCAGGTTCTACACTCCAGCGCATGATCATGGAGTTCATGATTTCTTCAACAAGTCCTTCATCCAGAAGCAGTTCAGTCAGCTCATTAAAGTGAAGATGAAGATATGTTGAAGACACATTTCAAATTCTGTGCCTTTTCCTATCTTGAGGGAGGATTTTTCCCATCTGGTTTTGCCTCTTTCCTCACTTTTCTGGACATAATAATTGTTAAAGGGTGACCATAGCCTTGTTGCTGGGCCCTATATGCATCCATATGCATCCATATTTTTTTTCCATACCATCATAAATTTAGACTTATAGGGGGGTGTTGGAATATATTAAACCTACTCACAACTTAGGATAAAATAATTAATCATTATTTGATTAATTATTCACCCACTAGCTTAATTAGTTGGCATCCACTTGCACCTTAAAGTCAATACGTGCCATATATATCCTAGGAATGATTTATTTCCAATTATGGGTTGATCTTGACCACCTTTTGACCATCCAAAATTAGTATACAGGACTTTACAGCAGATTCTGCTTTATTATGCTTTTTCTGCTTTTCCTGCTTTTCTATGGATAAGATAAAAGCTAGTCAACTAGGAAACTGGGAGCTTTTGTTTCCAACCCATCCTCCATTAGTTTTTCTCGATTTTATAGGATTAGTATGTTATTTCCATCTCCTTGAAAACTCACTCATGCTTTTTCCAACTCGTGAGGTCCTTGATAGATTTGGTAAGTGCTTTAGCCACCTATGGGGGTTTGCTATATTTTGGTAAGTTAGCCTTTTGTGCTTTATGAGTTGTTTCCATACAATTTGATTTTCCTATGAGGGATGTAATATTTATGTACACTATTATTCATAATTATTCAATGGAAGGATACACACCAATATCCATCTCTTCATTCATGTGATTCAGTCTCTTTTCTTCTCTCTATTTTTCCTGTGTATGCTTGTGAGAATTCTTAGTAGCAAGATCTATTTCCTGTGCTTCTTTTTACATCATTGCACATAGAATTGATATATTATTTCTACACTATCCATATTGCTCATTTCTCTTAATATATGCACATTCCAGGCCGAGGGTTCAAATGGACCAAATGGTCTAGGTCCATGTTTAAATGGCCAAAAGTATTTCATTATGTTTTGTTTTATTTCTTATAGGAATTGTTTTATTTGTTTTATGCTTATTTTTTATGTTTTTCTTAGTAGGTATTAAAATTTTGTTTATCTTTTGGGTTTATGAGGGTGTTAAATCCATTAAAGACAATATCGACAAATTAATCGGGAGGCACAAAATAGGCAAATTTCAACTAATGAGATGCAAAAGACTCTTACTTACCGAAACTTCAACTAAGTGTTGAAAGGGTAAAAAGATGACGATTTTGTCCAAATGAAATATGATCATAATAAGTTCGATAAGTTGAACACAATGGTATAAAATTCAATACATGATTATGCTTTTAACGAGAAATGACCAATATCCTAGACACGAAACTAACTCGACTATCATGACAATGTAAAAGACACAACTTGAGAAAATTGTCGAAGGGGTTATACAAAAGTGTAAATGGAGAAATGATATACATATGTGATAACCATATATCCCTAAACATGATTGTGCAGGCAAAATGATTTTACAAAAAATTTCACTAGGTTCTCCTCTGATGTCATTTTCAACACTTTAGAAACATGTCGATATAGCCAAGACCCAACCTATATTAATTAAGAGGTCTCAAGGGTCTCTATCTTGATGAGAATAACAAAGGATACACTATGTAAACAATGCTCAAAATAATAGTTGATGAAACAATGAGGAAATAACCCACTGAATCCATGAGGGGATATACAATATAATAAATTTTAACACTGCAGATGGATTCTGAGTTTTAACACTACAGATGGATTCAAAGACCTCCTTGAAGGGGTCTCTGAATCCATCTGCAGTGTTAAAATTTAGTAAATTGTACAAATTTATTGTCAAAATTGTAATTTTCCATTGTCAGAGTGGAACAACTAAAAATGACGAAATAAATGAGCAGTTGTTATATAGCCATTTTAGTTTAAATCTTATCCAGTGACCAAATTGGTCATTTTTAGTTTAGTTCTTATCCCATGACCAAATTGGTCATTTTTAGTTTAGTTCTTATCCCATGACCAAATTGGTCATTTTTAGTTTAGTTCTTATCCCATGACCAAATTGGTCATTTTTAGTTTAGTTCTTATCCCATGACCAAATTGGTCATTTTTAGTTTAGTTCTTATCCCATGACCAAATTGGTCATTTATCTTGGTCATTTTTAGTTAGCTCACTTAAAATTTCTCAATTTTGGTCAGTTATACCTTGAAAAAACCATGGTGACCAAATTTTGTAGTCATGTGGTCACTTATCTCTCATTATGTACTAGTGAGTCTTGAACCCATTCACTACAACAAAACCCTGTGATTAGCGTCTCTTTTAGCTTCCATTTTAGCGTCCACTATCAAATTTAGTGTATTTTTCATCATTTTTTCAACAAAGTGGACGCTTTTCCATGGGATGGCACTTTTAATAGCGTTATTTGCATCCCTTTTTAAAATTTGGCACTATTTGGGACACTAATTAGCGTCCCAATTAGCATCCCAAGTAGCATCCAAATTAGCATCCCATTTAGCATCCCAATTAGTGTCCCAAGTTAAAATTTGGCGTTATTTTGAACGAAACATTAGCGTCCCAATTAGCATCCCAATTAGCATCCAAATTGTCATCCCATGTAGCATCCAAATTATCGTCCCACGTAGCATCCCAATTAGCGTCCCAATTTAAAAGTTGGCACTATTTTGGATGATAATTAGCATCCCAATTAACGTCCCAATTAGCGTCCAAAAAAACATCCCATATAACGCCCAAAATAGCCTCCAAAAAAATGTCCGGAATAACACTAGGAATTTCCCTAGGTTTAGAGCTAGGAATTGTGTTTGGAAAACGTCTGACATAATGTCATATTTATCAATGTCAACGTCAATGATCAATGTCAGTGTCAATTTCAATGATCATGATTTATGTGATATTACTTTTGGATCTTGATTTATAATAGTGGCACCTAAATGATCATAATCATGGCACTTTTGGATATTGATTAATCCTTATGAGGGGTAAATTACCTTAATGTCACCTAAAATGCTCTAATGGCATTTGAGTGTCCCCAACACATTTTATAGACCCTAATGGCATTTGAGTGTCCCCAACACATTTTATAGACCCTAATGGCATTTGATTGGACCTAACAACATGACGATGATTCATTACGATAATTATGATGGAGTGTATGGATATGATTTGATAAGTATAAGACTGTATCATCCATTCCTATGAGGTAGTAGGGTTTCTTGCTTAGTATTATTGCAATTATATTGATTATGAATACAATGATGACAATGATGTTGATTTATTGTATGATAATGATGACGATGTGGATGTCAACGATGATTATGCATGTGGTAGCACTTTTGGATCCTGATCGATTCTAATGGCACCAAAAATTCTATAATGACATCTAAACGGCCATATTAACATCAAAATGACTGTAACGACATATAAATGACCTTAGCAATTACATGACATGAATCCTAATGGCGATGAGTGATTAAGAACACTAATGGCATATGAGTGACCATAATGACAATGATGGCGATGATTTTGTTAATGATGTACTTAATGTTGAAGATGAGGATGATAATGAGGATAATGATCAAGATGGTGTTGATGTACCATATGGCATTGATGATGATGATGATGACAACATCAATGCCCACGATGATGATGCATGTCATAATACTTTTCAATACAAATTGATCCTAATTGAACTCAAATGTTCATAATGACATGTGGGAGACATATTAATATCACCCAAATGGTTGTAATGACATTTAGTTTTTGTCGACAAAATTTTAGTGACCTTAATCGCATTTGAGCGATTGTAACAACATGACATGGATCAAAATGGTGATGACTAATGATGAACCATAATGGCATATGAGTGACCCTATCAATGATGATGTATTTGTTGATGAGGACAATGATGACCATGACATTGTTGATGATGCACTTATTGATGTTGATGTTGATGATGACGATGTCAACGATGATGATGATGCAATGTATGGTGTACTTGACATTGACATTCACTTGTCCTTGACAACATTTGAGTGACCTTATGGTGTACTTGATGTTGACACCCTTTTCACTTGGTGCCTGTGAGTGGAGTTAACAGGCGTCATTCCCCACATGTCGTCCAAGTGTCCTCCCTTGCTCTGTACTCATGATCTCCTCCACCGTCCCTTGCATAGTTATCAAGACCTCCTCCACCATCGTTTTCTCGATGTTTGAAGCATCCTCACCGACTTTTTCCGCGTGGGTATGCCTCCCGTCACCCGCATTCGGGTTGTGTAGATCCTAAGAAGCCAAAATTCTCCAGTGATTGCGATCTCCAGAAGCCTGTAGATCATGCTAATTGTGAGTAAGAAAGGTGGTACTAGCCAAGACCCCTTTGTTGGCAATGGAATCCACGATTTTTTTCACATGTTGAAAGACAATAGCTGGATGACCATCGAGGATGTCATTTAGCGCTTTGAGCTTGCACTCCAGATGCCAATTCTTGGATATTTTTCTTACTATAGAACCCACTTGTAACCTTCTATCCATGTTGATGATGAGCAGGGAGTCCCCTTCTAATATTAGTGGGAGCCACCTTTGTTTAATAGCCCAGTCCATGCCAAGAAGCATACCCTCCAATTCAGCCATAGTATTGGTGGAGGTTACTATCGAGAAGCATACCCTCCTCCTGCCCTGTGTAGACCGGGATTGCACGAAGACCCCAAATCCTAGAGTATTTGCATTTCATTGTTGTTGGTGGTTAAGTCTTGGTCCTTCTAGCAAAGTCAGCTTAATATTTTCTTGAAAATGAGTCTTGAGAGTGTCCCAAACCTCCTTCTCAGTTTTAGCTTTGTCTTTGAAAACCCTGTTGTTCCTTTCGATCCACACTTCCCATACTACAAACCCTAGGAAGAGTTCCCAAATTCGATTAAGGATTTTACTGGAAAAAGGTTGATGTTGCCATTGGGATATGGTGAGATCAGGACGTAAATTTTGCTTCACCTTTTTCGTAAATATCCTTTCCCCTTCCTTCCATATCTTTCCAGGAAAGTTGCATTCATATAGTATATGGTTAGTTGTTTCTTCATGCATTTGGCATAGGCAACACCAATGCGGGCCTATGCTTCCTCTTTTTGATATGTTTTCCCATGTTAGCACTCAATTGCGGAGAAGGAGCCATAAGAAGGTAGCTACTTTTGGCCACAGGTTTGCTTGCTAGACCTTCCTCCATTTATCATCCCTTTCCTCTTCCATTGGAGATAGAAGAGAGTTGGCGGCTTATTTCAAGTTGTAGAGTCCCAACTGTGAGAAACCTCAGCCAATCTTGTCCTCGCTCTTGCTGATTCTTATTTGCCGTGATTGGAGGTCATTCCAGAATGCTTCTAAATCCTCATTGAGGCTTATTTCCTGCCACCAGTCTTCACTTTTCCAATTCCTATAATGATCTTCTTGGTTTGTATCCTCCCATAATGTGTTGACCTTGTCAAAACTTCCATTGTGGAGTTTGTCCCTTAGAATTTGGAGATCATGGTGTTCCTTTAGCAGGCTGAGCTGATTCCAGGATTCCTGGAAGAAGTCTGCAGAGTCACCATTTCATATTTCCTAGAAGCTAAAGGTCTGGACAATATTACGATTGGCATTAGCTAAGTTCCATATGTGAGAGCCTTTGGGATCGTCGCTGAATCTAATGAGAATGGGCTTGGAATAGTTCGGTGCATATTTTATTTGCCAGACCAGAGCCCAAGGTTCGTTGCTGTGGGTAACCCAGCGCCACCATATTTTTGCATTACCAATTTTGTTGTTGATATGGGGGCATTCTTTTGAAGGAGAAGTCCATAATTTTAGGTCTTCTTCCTCATTATCATGCCTTTTGGTAAGACAATAAAGAGGGTAGTGTCCTACATCACCATGGAAAACGGTTTCGACATATAGGTATATGCATTAGATGTTTTCATTAAATAACTTAAATTACTACATGTGACTGTCGATTCACTGAATCATGGACTGGTACAAAACACAACAAATTTTAGAGCCTCCAACCCTTAATTACTCACACTTAGAAATTTCTCAAATCTAGCCATTAATAAACTTCTTTTGGTATTTTGGTTCAATTTAAAAGGTGTATAGTTGAGACTCAGACATGTAGTGAGTTGCAAGGATTCAATTGACTTAGGATTGATTCCATTTCCCCTCCATCCCATACATGTATTCTTTCATGTTTAATGTTGAACAAAAAAAATTTGATGCCCTGACCCTGGTTATGCTAGCTTTGCTAACTTGCTTAGTATGTAGGAATTTTTTTAATGTTTTCTAAGTTGTCTATTATTTTTTCTTAGGTTCCCAATCCTTATCATTCTTAGATCTCTTAATCTTGAATTCAACTTGGATTCCCCAATATAATTATGACATAGTCTAAGTAGTTTTTTTGTATAATGAAGTGTGCTCCAACTTGAAAAAAAAATACAATAGAATAGTTATTATATTACTGAAGTGTAAAATTAATGATAGACATATGACAACTTAATGTGTTCAAATTTTTTTTTATTGAAAATAAATCATTTTTTCATATAAATATTAAGAAATACTCAATTATTAAAAATTAAAAAAAATTGAAAAAACAATACTTATTTTTTGTAATGAAGAGTTTAATTAATTTATATTTGTTAATTGAAATATAATTACTTATATTACCCTTTATCTCTGAAGGGCTCCAAACATAAATTCCCTTCCATTTGAAATTAAGACCCACCTTTCAAATTTGATCAGTGGTGCCAAGGATTGTTGAAGTGGTGTTTTTACACTACTACATAAAGTAGAGCTTTAAGACAAATATTTGAGACATTAATTTCATATTTTCTCTAACTTAACAATTTTATTTTTTATTTATTTGGTTGTATTATTATTTTCATCTTTCCGTCGCAAATAAGACAAAAAAAAAAAGGAAAATCTACCAAGCGGGAAGGAAAATTTTGGGACAATTCCCCATAGCAATTTTCCATCCCATTCCTTTTGATTTTGACATGCGCAAATTGATGATCCTACAGTGCAGAAAAGGTTGAACGCTTCATGCACCAGATTGCAGAGTGAGTATCTACATCTGAAAATTTGAGTGTTTCGTGCCCTAGACTGCTATGAAGGCTGAACCACAACGGCTTGGGGACAACCAAGTTGATGTTGCAATTGATGATCCAACAACACATAAAAGGTTGAACGCTTCATGTACCAGATTGCAAATTGAGTATCTAGATCTGAAAAGTTGAGGGTTTCGTGCCCTAGACTGCTATGAAGGTTGAACCACAACAGCTCGGGGGCAACGAGGTTGATGTTGCTGGTATGTTTTTGCTGAACAATTTCCATTTCTGGTGGGTGGGTAGGCTGTCGGTGAAGACAGATTTCTAGTTCTGTATGAGTGCCTCATAGGAAAGCTTATTATTTGATTAAGTCTCTTCAGTTTTCCCTCAAATCCATCCTTGGAAAATCCGAACTAAAGGAGGTTCCCTACATCAATAGGGAGAGCAGGTGTGCCTGATCACAAGTTCCTCTACCACCGGATAGCCATGGGATTGAAAAAAAACATGGTCAATCTCATTAGGGTTCTGCATACTCCATCTGAGGCTAGATTGTAGATGTTCTCATAACCCTTCAATTTTCTCGCCAAGGGATAGGGATTCCATGGTGCTATGGTGGATTGCTGAGAGGCGAGGGATGGGATTGATAAATGAACATAGAGAAGGAATCGACACCGAATATAGGGAAGAGAAAGAGCTGAAAGAAAAAGCAGTTTAAGGACATGCTAGTTATAAAAAATTGTTTTTCTAAAGACAAAAGGGTGAATCAGAGAGAAAGGACTTCACATTACGGTAGGCAAGTCAACATGATTGTGAATCAAATATTTATTTCTGTTATTAGCAGCATAGCAACAGGTAGATCTGTTCATTCAATATTTTGTTATGGAAGCTTGGGAAAGGAATCTGGACAGAAATCTAAGCATATTTATACCAAGATTTAGTAAGTAATAACAAGCCCCACAAATATTTTGAAGCATTTCTAAACACTATTCTCAAACAGACAAATAATCTCATTGGATTATCTCTTCTCGAACTAGGAGGGAAACATTTTAAATGAATGATTCTACATGCATCACTCGATCCAATTAAGGGCACTCATGCTCTAGACTGATGATTGAAAGGCCCCTTATTAGCTAGAATTTGAGAATAAATACATTTTATGCCATCATTATTTCCAGTTGCAGAACGATTAAGTCATTCGAGACAAAATAAAGACTACAAGGACACCCCACAGTAAAAAGTAAAATAAGAATGAAACAGAGGGATCCTCCTGGTCATGGGATCGATTCCCCACTATATTTTGTCACCTTGTTTTACCTCTACATGCTCTAGATATCTGTCAGGATTAGGGTTTTCTAACTTTTTGGTTTTGGGTTGTAAGGTATGGAAGGATCTCATAATAGCCACAGTAATGTCATTCCTCTATTTCTCACGAAGACATATGACATGGTGGATGATAGCTCAATGGAATCAATTGTGACGTGGAGCTCCAGAAATAACAACTTCATTGTGAGAAACCCCATAGAATTTGCAAGAGGCTTATATCCCAAGTAGTTCAAACACAATTCTTTCTCCATCTTTGTCAGGCAGTTGAATACACATGTAAGTATGAATAATTTCCTCGAATGTTTCAATATTTTCATTTTTTTATTCTGGATAATAATATTTTTGGGGATTGTTAAATATGTGGTCAGTTTTTAATTTTGTAGATTGAGAGCAGAGGATCCTACCAGCTAGTGGAAGGTCCTACATCAGATTCCTATTATAGGTCTCTTTCATTATCTACAATACTCTTTCGGGTGAGTTCTTTTGAGTAATTTTAAAATTCGTTACCATATCTCGAAAATCCATGTATGCCTTTGCTACAGTTTTTTAGTTTCATTTTTAAACCAGAATTTTAGTTTCATTTTAAAACCAGAATGTACACAAATAGCTCCTTGCATGCTGGTTGAACCTTTGATCAACATATCGATAGACTATACATAATTTTATTGAAAACAAGGAGCATGGAAAATGTTAACTAGTCAAATATAGATTCGATTCAAGGTAATCCATATTAAGATGAGAATAGGAAATGTACTCTAATATGTACTATTAACAATTTTCCTTATTTTGAATGGACAAAAACAAACAAAATTATGGCGATGTTTTTATGATGTAAAATTTGCATTTGTGATGTATGATGATTTACTGTTGAATTATGGCCACCAATGTCTATGGAATTGTTTTATTTTCTGTAATTGTGCATATCTATTAACCTATGAATAGTGATAAATGGTTTTTAATTTGATACCAACTTTATTTTGTTGTTCCAGAGTCTCTGTTACAATACTTGCCAATTTTTGAAGTTCTAAACATTCTTGATGAGGGTGTCATTTCAAAAAAATATGTTCTTTCCTTAAGGCATATGTTTGTTCCTTACTTTTAATGTGCTCAATCCTATAGGGTTCCAAATGTAGCATTTGACAGGGCTATGTACTCTTGTAGTCCTCTCAACCCAATGGATCCATAGAGCATGATGATGAACTTCCATCTATTCCAGTGGTGCAATGTGTACTTTGTCAATTTGAGATTGTTTTCTATTCCATAATTACATAATTCATAAACCATTTGGATGGATTCCTAATAAAGAATTGGACAATTGATTGGTAGTGCATCGCGTCTTGTTACTATTGCGGTTTACCAACCTAAATCCAAAAGAAAATCAAAATATGGGTTGCACTAGTGCCAAGGGATATCATTTTTAGCTGGTGTTCTAACATAGTTTCCTAGTGTCTCATCCCTCTAAGAAGGGTATTAATACAATGATTATGTATATTAGGGGTCTTACTCACATTTGTTGTGCTTATAAACTGCAAGGCGCATAGTGGAATAAAATGTAAGATTTCAATTTTATTAATTTCTCCTTGTACATGAAGGAATGCAGTCAAATTGTAGGAAGTAATACCCTAAATGGCATTGGAAGGTAGGGAAAACTCACTAGACATTGTGGTTGAAACAATCACATGTACCACCTTAAGATTATGCTCCCGCAGGCAAAAAAAAATGCATGTGCTAGATATTAAAATAATAGCATAACCTCAATGCTATTACTTTACATTTAAGGTTTTGGCCAATTCAAATAAGGCATTTGGACAAATCTTCAAAGCTCCTTTATTAAATACTCAAAGACAATATTTTTTTTATTACTATCACATATAATAAATTTAATGATAACATCTCCTAAGGTTTTTATTTTTTCAACATATATGCTAAGATTACAACATACAACTCATTTATTGATGGTGTTTGTAAAGCACCCAAGCGGTAGACAAGGTTAGCAACAAGTTGTTGTGAAATGCCCAACTAGAAAAAAATCCATGAGAACAACCTATATGGCTAACATCAGATAGGTTTGAATTGTTTGATTACTTCTTTTAATCTTTTATGTTCCTATGTGGAATTTTATTGGTAGCATAGAGAATCTTATTCAAATTTCACCTGTTATAGATGGTGTTGCACCAAGAGCTAAGATGAACCAGCAGCATTCCCGTCGTTTCAGGGCAGCCAAAGATGCAGCTGATTTGGTGAGTGTTAGGAAAAATGGTAATAATATTCAAAAGAGAATAGTTTTATAAGCACAAAAAAACATACTTTCAAGCCGAGAATGAGGTTTAATGTTTTTGCATGCACTTGTTAGGCGGCTGAAGAGGAAAGATTAAGAAAATAGTTTGAGGAAGAAGGTAGGGTTTTAGCTCCTAAAGTGAAGTCTGAAGCATGTGAATCAAATATAATTACTCCTGGGACGGAATTTATGGCGACACTGTCAATTGCTCTTCAATATTACATACACATGAAATTAAACTATGATCCTGGCTAGCAAAATATCAAGGTATGCCCTGATCACATTTTTGCTGCTGCACCATATTAGCATGAAAATAGAAATTTATAAAAAAAAATTAACTGTTGATGCTTTTCTTGCCTTCTATTCCAGATATATGCTCTTTTTTGTTGGATTATGTTTTGGTCTCTCCTTTTTATCCTTCTTGTTACATGTATTTTAATTGTGTTTGATTGCAATTTTGAAGGTCATTCTCTCTGATGCAAGTGTTTCGGTGAAGGCGAGCACAAAATCATGACGTATATTTACCTATAAAGAAATCTTGCAGGATTTCATCCCAAAACAATACATTGCTTATATGGGCTGGTAAGTGCTTCATTGTTCAAGGAAAAGGAAATTATAATCACTACTGATATTCAAATATTACTGTTGGTAAATGCCTTTGTCCCAATGGCTGCAAAATGTTGATCTAATCATGTTAGCATTGTCTACTCATGAGGTGCACTTCTCAATTTTGAGAGAGGTTAGTGCTCCTGATTTATAGACAACAGAGTGTAATAGAACTATTGGTATTCTTCACCATTGTGTAGTAGTTCAATCTCATGATTATTTGCTTAGAATCAAGATCAAGGTCCTTATTTTCATTTGATATGGGTCATGATGCATTGACGTGCACAAGCAGTAACTAGGTTTTTCTTTTAAGGATTTAATGAGTTCATTTTTATCGCTATCTGATTTTTTTTATTGCACTTTTGTGCATTACATATTGTAACATCCACCCATTCTCTTAGATCATGTTGCCTTGAAGTGGAAATGGTTCATACATTGTCAAACTCTTAGAAATAATTATTGCATCTTTGTATTGGGAAGAGGTTCTAGTAGTCCTATCTTCGAACTCATGGGAAGTACTTTCAAATTTATATCACTCTTAGTGATCTCTAGATATGTCTTATATGTTGATGACCTTCACCAAACCCAATAAGCGTCTGAACATTAACCCAATAAACTCCTGAATTGTTATACTCATCTATGTTCAAATTTCAATACTTAACCCCATTTCTAGGATTTACTCTTGAGTGTTACCGAGAGACAAATACCAAAAACCATTGAGGGTAGGAGTTATGCTTAGAAATGCTACACATTGCACCATATCCAAGCATGGTCAGTGACAAAATCATTCCCACAAAAGTAGAGACTCTCTTTTAACAGTTTGTCCTTTATGAAAAACAGAAATTAACGCTCATCCTTTGTTCAAGATGAAATTTTTAAATTGCCTGATAGGGTTGTATGACTGAAATGCATTCAGATCGCATTTTCATCTCTTTTACTATAGTCTTTTAAAATAGTGAGAGGAATATGACAACATTGCATCTTTCCTTATATATGTAATTGTGCAGATTGTGGTTACGCCTGGACAACAAGACAAATGCTTCCTTTGTGGTCAGGTTGGTCATTTTGCAAATGCATGTGAAGGATAGCCAAAAAGAAAGCAAGGAGATTTTGATGAGAAAGGTGGTGAACTGAATGTTAATCCTAAAAAGCCTTATCAAGTAAGTCGGATATAGGTATAATTTTTTATGTTAGGATTTTGGTTATGCATGCTTGGAGGTTTTTTCTTTTTGTTAATGTTGTATGGTTGCATTAATACTAATAACGGTCCCATTTAGGTCATGATAATTAAAGCAAGTTTCAAGATTATTAGAGATCATGTGGATGTTTTACTATTATTTTTACATCTAACTTGTTTCTGATATCTCAAATATTTGGCAGTTCATCAACATCTGGGTTTTACGTGAATATTTAGAGTATGATATGAAGATTCCAAAACCTCCAATGGAGATTGATTTTGAACAGATTGTCGATTATTTTGTCTTCATCTATTTCTTTGTTGGCAATGATTTCCTTCCACACATGCTTACATTGGAAATTTGTGAGGTTTGTATGTAGAGATGTTACACCTCCTATATTCTATTTGAATTCCTTAAATAGTCGCTGAATAAATATTATCTAAATTTACATTATGTTCTAAAATTCATTTCAGTTGAAACGCTTGGAATAGTTTTATGTCCAAGCTGATTGTTGATCTAACTTCTAAGCATGATTATCTCTAGTGTGTAGACATTTTATTATAGATCTGTTTTTACAGCTCACATTCTCTGTTTGGTTATGTGACAATATTCTCCCAGAAGATAATTTGTTGGTGGCTATTTTCTATTTTATAGGGTGCAATTAATTTGCTCATGGTTGTATACAAGAAAGAATTCAGTGCAATGGGTGGCTATTTGACAGATGCAGGTGAGGTATTATGACACTTATTGCATTTATTATATAATTTTTGTTGGCAAATATTATGTTGACCGAAGGACTTCACTATATGTTACTAGATATTGTGATATTTTCACTTTGGTCTTCTAAATCTTGCAATATGAAGTTGTGTGGCCTTTGAAATTTTAATTATCACTTGAATCGCAAGATATCATGTCCCCAGATTGATGGAAATGATACCGAGTTCATCTTGACCAGCTTTATCCAATTGCTGGCATTAAAGTTGTATAATGTTTTCTCTTTTTGAAATTTCAAATGCACATGGATTTTTATAAAGCATATAGGAAGTCTCCTATGTCTGAAATTATTGAACATTGAATGAAAGGGTGTTAACTGGTTTGGATACAGCTAGCATTTCCAGCTAAACTGATATGACACTAAAATGTGGAACATTTTATCATGCAGGTAATATTGGACGGGGTGGAGCATTTTATTCAGGCTGTTGGAACATATGAGGATAGAATTTTTCAAAAGCGAGCTCATATTCACGAGGTACACATTTAGTTTGTATGAAATTATGAAAAACGTTTTCAGTTGTACGTATTTGGGTCTTATTTTGAAAAAAAACACAGCTATACATTTTTTAACTATTCAATAACCCCCACTGAGGATAGCACCCTTCCATTGGGCCAAGCTGTGAGCTTAAGAACGTTTTGAATAGGAACTCTATGCCATATGAAAAATGGAAAATGGGTCAATAGCTATTTTTGTAGAGCATTTTATTAAGAAATACATTAAGCCAAGGGAAATACTTTGTTAAAACTCTGGAAATATTAAGAAATACATGTATATTACATGCTCACACATATTTTACATGTATTTATATTTATGCATATCCAACCATATTGTATCCAATTTGTTCTCATATATGTACATATATCTATCTATATCCTCGTAACTTTAGCTTCTCACTGATAACTAGATGAATTATCATAGTTGACTTCTGTTAAGTATTTGATTACTAGCAATATATTAGGTCAGACTAACCTAAGCTTCTTGTTGGTTTTTCTTAAACTTTACACTCGTTTCCTTTATATCCAAATGAAGGCATAAAATATGCTCTACAGGATGAAATAATTGTTACTACATTTGTTTTATGGGAATGACCCATCTCCTGAAGGATACAGCCTGGAAAAGTTCCCAGAAAATGACAAGAAATGGATGTCAACAAACCATTCCTAGGGAGTTCTTGGAATGGTCAGTATTTTAGAAATTGTAATAGTCTTTTCTCTAAACTTTCTTTTTGATCCCTTCATCATAATGAGTACCATTATCCACTTGATGTAGTTCAGCCACATTACTCTTTTGTACTCACCATTTTTTATGTTCAGGAAGATATTGTAGATTCTCAATGTATGTTGTTTCCACTGAAAATTCCTTCCATAATACCTTCAAACCCCATCCCCCAACATATTTAGTGAGTGGTCTATTCCTGCTGCGCCTTACAAATATTTAAAGACATTGGAATTAAGTTTCCTTATAGAACTCATGCTATTTCTTAGATGCATTTATGCAGTTAATTCTCAATTCTCATGCTTTTAAATGCTTGAATCGACAATTCACAATTCATTGCAATGATATAAAATCTGCTTCAAGGCACACTCTCTTTATTTTCACTCTTGTTTCCCCACTCTGTTACAACTGATCTTATGTAGGTAACTATGTTGGTACATAAGTTATAACTTATCTCGTGTGTAATCACATGCAGCTAGGGCCAACAGTAGAATTGTCTGTCTACTAGAATAAGGTGCAAGATATTACATGTTTGTAACCGGGCTATCATAATTTGGCTGCTAGCTAGACTAGTGGAACATTGTTTTTTTCTCTGGTCATGTGCATGAACTAATGTGTATTGCTAATCACATGGCTAATCAGGTCCTGATATAACTAGAATGCCCAAGCTACATGATTTTAGGTAACCAAGTTGGTACTATTACATTGTCATCTTCTGATACATGCAACACTGTTGATGTTGGTGAGTGTCCTTTCTAGTATTACAAAAGCCTCTTTCTCTGTTTCCTTGTTTGACCATTAGATACTCAAAGTTGTGTATTGATCCTTTTTACCATTATAGAGGACTCTGTAAGTTAGGTTCTCAAATTATTAAAGGGTTCTAGCTCAAGGGAAGAGCACCTACCTTACAAGCAGGAGGTTGGTGGTTCGATTCCTCCATGCCCTAATGATATTATAATATCGGTTAAATACTAAAAACAACTAAATTAGTGACCAAAACATGAGAGACACGAAACTAGGCATTAAAAAGGATGCAACACATGGCGCTAATGATGAAGCCAAACATGGCGTTGATATGGTAGCAAAATAAGACGTTACTTTGGATGCAAAACATGGCGCTACATAGGAAGCAAAATATGGCGCAACAATAGAAGAATTATTTCGCGTCATTTTGGTAGCAAAACATGATGCAAAAAAGGAAGAAAAAATTGGTGTGAATTTGGAAGCACAAATTGGCACATATTTGGAAGTAAAACATGGTCCAAAATGGGATGCTAAAGTGGTAGCAAAAATGGATGCTAATTTGGATGCTAACATGGTGCTATTAAGGATGCAAATATGGCACTAATGGGGGTGTCATTTAAGAAGCAAAAGAGGACACTTGCTAGGAAGCAAAGAAGGATGTTATTTAGGAAGCAAACCTCGACATTGTTTAGGAAGCAAAGTTGGGCGCTATTCTGGAAGCAAACCTTGACGTTGTTCAAGAAGCAAAGTTGGACGTTATTCTAGAAGCAAAAAAAGAGACGCTATTTTGGACGTCATAAAGGATGCTATTTAGGAAGCAAAAAAAGACGTTTTTTGGGACGCTTTAAGTTTTGTCCATGACGCATCCCATTTAGCGTCTAGTTTGACCACTCAATGTAAAAAAAATTACACTAAAAAGGGACGCTAAATGGGACGCTAATTCCAGGATTTGTTGTAGTGGTTTAACTAAAATTGTCTTCCTTTCCATCATTATATCTCAACCATTTAATCATATTAGCTGATCCATACATAAACTATATAGATGTGCTAGTATATAACCCTATATCATTCCAAAAACATTCAAATAAACCACTTTGTAAACAATTTAACCTAACATTGTTTAACCTAATATTCCATATTGTATTGTCATTGAAATGAAATAAAACCAACGTAGATCCAAATCCTAGGCTCTATCAAGCATCGAGAGGGATCAAATATTTGGAGGTGCAAACCTCTTCTTAAGTATTGCACTCAACTATCGCATGATTCAGACCAAAAGACACATCTTTTTATTTAAGGTAGACATATAATATTTTATTAATATTTAATACTATTTATGACAGACATATAATATTTTATACTATTTCTTATTTTGTTAGGAAAGAATATTACATCTCCCCCATACATGGTTTTAAAACCATGTGCAAGGCTCTCCTAAAACCATGGGTTGTTTAAAAGGCCTTGCACATGGTATTAAAACCATTTCCAATGACCTCCTAAACCATGTACAATAAAACCATGGGTTGTTTAGGAAGCCTTGCACATGGTTTTAAAACCATTTGCAAGGCCCTCCTAAACCATGTACAATAAAACCATGGGTTGTTTAGGAGGCCTTGCACATGGTTTTAAAAACCATGTGCACTACCAACATTTTTTGTGGATAATTCAATTTTTTATTTTTTATGGGGGACATTTACAAGAGGAACTTTACATAACGTTACAAAATCTCTCCATACAAAATAAACATAAAAACTTAGATTTTTACTTAGCAAAATCATATTACTTTAAAATGTTTTATAATAAACATAAAAACAAACATTTTATAAAGTTGGATTTTAAAATGTTTTATAATAAAATATTTTCTAGAGTTGGGTTTGAACATAAATGAAATGGGAAAACCATATTTTTTTTTTACCTTCAACGACATCTCATTGATAACTTGAAAAATAATAATATATTGACATTAAGTTAAAAATACAAACAATATATTTGATAATACTATAAAGTATGATTTAGAAAGTTATAATTTAATATAAAAAAATCAATAATTTAAATAATAATTAAAAAAAAAATTAAAGTAGTTTAGTTAATTGGATCTTTGACAACTAAAATAACTAAAGTTAAGATTAGAGATTCAATTATCTGGATCCTTCTAGACACATAGCTCGAAGACTCTTAACTGTTGGAAACTAATTCCAATACCACATCGTGGCCTTTTCTAAAAACTACCCATATCACTCAGTATCTGTCATGATGATACTCATTTATATTGGGATGATACTCATTTATGCCAAGAAGGGTCACTATGTCTATTGGTAGCTGATAATATGACTATTGATATAACTTGCAGCTTCTTCAAGAGGCCAACTCCTACAAATTTTCTAGACTATCGAGATTGTATAAATATTATGTTCTTGGTTAATAGAATGATCTGGCTTTCGGCATGTGCCCACTTACTATACGTTGTTCCATTCCTCAACATGGTATCAGAGCAGGCTAAGTTGAGGCCTGTGTTCCATTGTGGGAGAGTCGCTACACCAAGCCTTTCTCCTTTGGGTAGTCTGCTCTGGAGTGTTATCTCTTCTACCCTCCATGTGTGAGTGAGAGATGAATTTCTGCTCCATCCATCGTGAGTAGCTTGTCTCAGTGTGATTGCTACTCTAGTCAAGGCCCTTTCACTGTCTAGCATTGCAGTCGTTTTGAAACTTTTGAATAGTCTAGACACCTGCATGCAACCGTCGAGATGAATTGATGGGTCGTAACCCATAGCAGAGGAAAAATCTCTCGCACCGTTGTGGAGAGTCATCGATGGAAGAAGTTATTCTATAGAGTGAGGTTGAAGTTGCAGTGTGTAAGGTTGTTGTTCTTCCAACAGTGAGAAAGGATACCTAAGAAAAGGTCACATGAAAACAGACCAAAGATGGAGGTGAGCACAAGCAGACGTTTTGATACACATCAAAACATGTAAAGCCTCTCAAAGTATTGGGAGAAATTGAAAAGGTCTCTTCGTAAGATTGGAGAATAGAAGTATAAATCTTCCACACCAAATTTGGGCGTTGAGTAAAGTAGATATTCCCTGCGTGACATCCCATCGACAGAGTCGCAGAGAAAGAAACCCCTATTGTCTTGATCCTTGGTGACCTCAGTGAAACAGAGAAACAGACTGGTTCAGCGACCCCAGTGAAATAAAGAAACATACTGGTTCAGCGAAAACAGTAAGCCATGAAGATAAGCCATGGTGTAAAGACTCTCATGAAATGAAGCTCAGTGAAGCTGAGTGAGACCCAAGGGTGAGTCTTGGAAACCCATCAAGCTGCAGAGTATAACAACCTTCATCCACCTAAAACATGTAATGAGTGATAGGGTTGAAGCAGTATTCATCAAAGTTTCATAGTAGAAGCTCAAGTCATTTTGCAGGCTCAGTGTAAGTGTTTCTCTAGAGGATCACTCAAAAAGTTAAAGATCGAGTCGTTTTGCGGGCTCAGCATCACTGTGGATCTAGAGGAGCACTCAAGAAGTTAGTTTTGTAGGATCAACATCAATTTAGTTTGAATTGTGAAGGAATGTTGTTGAAGCATGATATTGTTGTTGTTGAACGCCAGAATAAGACCAACCTACTGTTGTTTGTGCTGTGTTTTTTGCATGATTGTGTGTTTAATTAGTAGTGGTAGCTGCATGTCCCTTCTCCTCCCTTCTAAAGAGAGAGGGTTAGAGGAGCCCAAGCTCTATCTATATTTATGTTTCACTGTGTTTTGTAGCTTAATCTTCCTGTCCCGCTTGTTGGAATTACCTTCCAACACTCTCGCTTAGTTCCAACAATCATTTTACAAATGGTTACAAAAACTTGCAAATTGAATTTACTTCTTGTTCTTTTGTTCTAGTATTCGTCTTTGGGATTTTCTTCTTTCTGGAAAACAATAGATCTGGTCCAATCAACGACTCCCCTATACTTGAATATTTCATATCTCCAAATTGATCTCTATCTATGAGAGATTAACACAACTATGCCTCCAAAAGAGAGCTTAGAGCTTATAACAACTTGAGGAAAATAGGCATGTGACTAATGTTGGAAAAATGTAATTACTCGCAGATCCGTACCTGACTCTCAGCCGACTCTATCAGAGTCTATACCAGTCAATATCTTATCTGTCAGTCTGACAAGAGGGAAGAGTCCATGATTAGGCAATGTAAACTAGTCGAATTTATTTTTGAAGCTAAGTTGTTAGGTAGATAGTTATTACAGTCTTTAATGGTGAGTCAGTCGACCCATGTAGAAGCAATCTTCAAGTTGCCTATAAATAGAAGAAGCAATTTGTAAATCAGTTTACAAACATTAGATAGTAGAGAGAACTCCGGGTGAGAAAAGACAAGTTGAAGCTCAAGCTTCTGTGTAAGTGATTCATTCAAAGAGCTAAAGCTCCGTAAAAGGACAAGTCTGGACTGACAAGTTTAGACCGACAAGTCTGAACCGATAAGTTTAGACCGACAAGTCTGGACCAACAAGTTTGTAATACTTTGTTATTTCCGCATAGTTAAATATATGAAATAGTTTATGGTTGAATGCATGATTATTTGGCCGCACATATTTCCAGATTTACTTGGGTAAATGTATTTTACAATTATTGTTAAGTGAAAGATCAAATAACCCATAAATTTCTCACCGCGTGAAAGTTCCAGGGTTTTACGGCACATTGGTCGACTCAAGTCTTCCTACATATTTGGGCATATGTTTTTATAAGTTATTTGGATTTGTTAATGTGTCCATTTTACTTCATCTTACTCACAGGTGAAAATAATTTGTAATTTCTTAAGTCTCTTAGACTAAGAAAAATACTCTGTAGATTTCGACCAAAGTGAATCGACAAGGTCGGTTGTGTGAGCCGAATTGAGAGGTCGGTTGAGTCAGCCAACTGAGGTCAACCGACTTGAGTGGTCGAAGAGGTGAGCTGACTTAGAAGTCGAAGAAGTCAGCCGACTTAGAAGTGACAAGTGGTCGAGGTAAAAACCGGTGGGTAGAACCGACAAGTAAGTCGAAGTAAATCAGTCGGGTGGAAAGGCCGACCAAAGTTGATAGACTTGTCTAGTTGGGAGATAGACAAGTTTCACCCGACAAGTGAAAAAGAAAAGGAGGTCGGCGTGAAAAGTGAAAATTAAATTTTAATATCAACTGAGCCCTAAACTCAAGTTTAGTCGGCTTGGTTTTGGCTAACTGGTATCAGAGCAAGGTTTATATTAGAGCAAGATTTAGGAAAGAAATCTTGTCTTAAAAGGTGGAAATTTAATTTTCTAAGGAAAGTTAATTAAAAAAGTAAAATGGCTTCCACTTCTGGTTCATTGCAAAACCCAATTTTTACAGGAAAGAATTATGAATATTGGTCTTTAACAATGAAGGCTTTATTCAGAGGTCAAGATGTCTGGGAGATAGTCCATCATGGTTATACAGAACCAGTAGACATGATAGCATATAACAATCTCACACAAGCTGAGAAAGCTGTCTTGAGAGAACGGAGGAAGAAAGATGGAAAAGCTCTGTTTTTCATACATCAAGCTATGCATGAAAGCATACTCCCAAGAATAGCAGCAAAAACTAATGCTAAGGAAGCATGGGATACATTGGAAACTACCTATCAAGGTTTGGATAAGGTAAAGACATCCAAGCTGCAGATTCTGAGAAGAGATTTTGAATCTCTGTCCATGAAAGATTCAGAGAATGTAGACACATTCTACACCAGAGTTGTTGGGTTGATAAACCAACTGAAATATCATGGAGAAGCCATAGTAGACCAAAGGGTTGTTGAAAAAATTCTCAGAAGTCTTCTCCCAAGATTTGAAAACTTGGTTGTGACCTTAGAGGAACACACAGACATGACGACATTTACCATTGATGAGTTGCAAGCTTCACTCATCAATCATGAAAACAGACTCAACAGAACACATACATCATTGGAAGGTGCATTTGCAGCACAGTTATCCATAAGCCGTGGTAGAGGCAGGGGGAGAAACAACTTCAGAGGCAGAGGAAGAAGTTATTCAAGAGAAGGACGAGGCAAAAGTCTTGCAAATGTCGGTGGCAGAGGAGATAATCAAAACCCAAGTCAGCCAAGTGGCCAGAGGTTTGATAAATCAAAAATCCAATGTCATTACTGTAATAAATTTGGTCATTATGCATATGAATGCATGAAGAAGCAATATGACCAAGGAAGGCAAAGCCCAAGTCAGTCGACCAACACCAGCACTTCGACAAGTGCAATGTTAATGGCATCAACATCTCCACTTGAATGCAATGTTGTTCAAGAAAGTCCACATGACATATGGTACTTAGATTCAGGATGTAGCAACCACATGACTAGTAATTTAAATTTGTTTTCCAGTCTAGACAATTCAGTTAAAACTAATGTTACACTTGGAAACAATGTCCAAGTTACTGTCTTAGGAAAAGGCACTGTTGATATTCTAACCAAACAAGGGGAGAGTAAGTATATCCCTAATATCTATCATGTCGAAGGTCTGAAACATAATTTGTTAAGCATTGGACAGTTGTTACAAAAAGGCTATAGATTCTACATGGAAGATGATCACTGTTTGATCAAAGACAAGCATCCAAGCGACCAACTGATAGCAAAAGTGCCAATGACAAGCAACCGCTTGTTTCCATTAAGGATAGTTCCTAACATGAAAGGGAAGACAAACAAAGGAGCTGCATTCAAGGCAGAAAGTGAAGAAACAGTCGAGCTCCTCGACAAGAGAGAAAATTGCAGCACTAATTTGCAAGCTGCATTTCAGACAGAAGTTTAGGATGAATCCTGGTTGTGGCATTTCAGATTTGGACATCTGAATTTTGGTGGGCTGAAGCCACTGCACACAAAGAATATGGTGAAGGGATTACCATTGATCGACAGACCAGAGAGGGTTTGTGAAGGCTGCATTTTTGGCAAGCAGCACAGAGAGACTTTTCAAGTCGGAAAGTCATATAGAGCACGCACACCACTTGAAATTGTGCACTCTAACATCTGTGGTCCAATGCAGACATCATCCATTGGTGGCTGCAAGTATTTTCTAACATTTATTGATGACTACTCAAGAAAGACATGGGTATATTTCCTGAAACATAAATCTGATGCATTTGGTTATTTTCAGCAATTTAAGGCACTCGTGGAGAACCAAAGCGGACACCACATCAAGATCTTAAGGACCGATAGAGGAGGTGAATATGTTTCAAATGAATTTTTGAATTTTTGCAAGACCCATGGCATAGAAAAACAATTCATTGCATGGTATACACCTCAGCAAAACGGTATTGCCGAAAGAAAGAACAGAACCATCATGGAGATAACTCGCAGCATGTTGGCAGCCAAGCATTTGTCAAATGAGTATTGGGGTGAAGCAGTCGCAACTGCCATATACATTATGAACCGATGTCCGACAAAGAGTGTGAAGAACAAAGTTCCCCAAGAAGCATGGACAGGTATGAATCATAGTGTTTCCCATTTAAAAAATTTTGGTTGTGTTGCATATGCTCATATTCCAGATGAGCTGAGAAGGAAGCTAGACAAGAAGGGACATAAATATTATTTTGTCGGTAATTTAGAAGACACAAAAGCATACAAGTTGTATGATCCTGTCGCAAGGAAAGTGATAATAAGTCGAGATGTTCAATTTGTCGAGAATGAATCATAGGATGGAACCGTCGACATAAATGTCAACATTGTGTCGAACGTCAACAATGATGATATGGAAGAGGAAGTGGTTCAAACACCACATGTAAATCAACCGGTCGCAGCACTATCGACTCCCATGACACCAATACATGGTTCAGCAAAGGACCATCGACACAAGTAGCAACTCAAGCTACACCGACAAGTACACCAAGAAGACAACAGACTCCATCAAGCATTCTGTCTAGGTTGACATCGACAGAACCAGTGAAGACAATAAGTCTGCGAGAGATATATGAAGTTGGTACACCTAATTCATTCTCTCTGTTTGCATTATTTTCCCCTATATATGTTCCACTAACATTTGAAGAAACTGTTTAAGAAGAAGTATGGGCACAAGCCATGGATGAAGAAATAGAATGCATTGAGAAGAACCAGACATGGGAACTGGTTGATGCACCAACAGACAAAGATGTAATATGTGTCAAATGAATTTACAAGACAAAGCAAGATGCTGATGGGAATGTGCAAAAGCACAAGGAAAGAATGGTAGCAAGAGGGTTCACTCAGCAACTTGACATCGACTTCAATGAAACGTTTGCACCTGTTGCACGCATGGATACAGTCAGAACAGTTTTGGCCATTGCTGCACAAAAAAAATGGCATGTTCATCAAATGGATTTCAAGTCGACATTCTTAAATGGCTATCTAGAAGAGGAAGTATATGTGGAACATCCACAAGGGTATGAAGTTCCAGGTCAAGAGAATAAATTGTACAGCCTGAAAAAGGCATTATATGGTTTGAAGCAAGCTCCTAGAGCTTGGTACAGTCGGATTGATTCCTATCTCACTAAAAATGGATTTCACAGAAGTGAAAGTGAACCGACTTTGTACACCAAAGTCGATGAGCAAGATAAGATGTTAATTGTCTGCTTGTATGTAAATGATTTAATATTTACTGGTGATTATGGCATAGCAGATTTTAAAATAGTCATGGAAAGTGAATTTGAAATGACTGATATGGGGATTATGAATTTTTTTCTGGGCATTGAAGTTTAGCAATCTGAAAGTGGTATTTTTATATCACAGTCTAAGTATGCAAGTGAAGTTTTAAAAATATTTAACATGTCTAATTGCAAGACAGCCCCAACACCAGTAATAACAGGTTTAAAATTAAGCACAGATGATGAAGGATCCACTATCGATCCTACACTGTTCAAAAGGCTTGTTGGCAGCCTTATGTATTTGACAGCGACAAGACCAGACATCATGTATAATGTAAGTCTGATCTCAAGGTTCATGGAGTCACCAAAAGACTCACACTGGCAAGTAGGTAAAAGAATCCTGAGGTATGTAAGTGGCACAAAAGACCTTGGTATTATGTATTCAACCTCAGAAAATTTTAAACTCATTGGTTACACTAACAGTGACAATGGAGGCAGCATAGATGACAGGAAAAGCACATCTAGGTACACATTTCATTTTGGTACAGGTGTTGTTTCATGGGCTTCAAAGAAACAACCCATAGTAACTCTATCTTCAGCTGAAGCAGAGTATGTTGCAGCGACAAGTGCTGCATGTCAAGCTGTCTGGATGAGAAGAGTCTTAAAAGACTTGTCACAGAACCATCAAGAACCGACAACAATCTTTTGCGACAACAATTCAGCCATAGCATTATCAAAGAATCATTTGTTTCACAAGAGAACCAAGCACATTGACACAAGGTTTGATTTCATAAGAGAGTTCGTGAATGACAAGGAAATTTGTTTGGAATTTTGCAGTTCTGAAGACCAACTTGCCGACATCTTTACGAAACCATTGGCAAAGGACACATTCCAGTATCTGCGTAGTTATCTTGGAATGACAAGTTCTCCACAGTGAACTCTGTCATAAACAGAGCATGTCTAAGCTCTAAAACATTTTGTAAATTTTGTTTTAAAAATCCCCATCTGCTTATAATTAAGGGGGAGTGTTGGAAAAATGTAATTACTCGCAGATCCGTACCTGACTCTCAGCCGACTCTGTCAGAGTCTGTACCAGTCAAGATCTTGTCTATCAGTCTGACAAGAGGGAAGAGTCCACAATTAGGCAACGTAAACCAGTAGAATTTATTTTTGAAACTAAGTTGTTAAGTAGATAGTTATTACAGTCTTAAATGGTGATTCAGTCGACCCATGTAGAAGCAATCTTCAGGTTGCCTATAACTAGAAGAAGCAATTTGTAAATCAATTTACAGACATTAGACAGTAGAGAGAACTCCGGGTGAGAAAAGAGAAGTTGAAGCTCAAGCTTTTGTGTAAGTGATTCAGTCGAAGAGCCGAAGCTCTGTAAAAGGAAAAGTCTGGACCGACAAGTTTAGACCGACAAGTCTGAACCGACAAGTTTAGACCGACAAGTATGGACTGACAAGTTTGTAATACTTTGTTATTTCCGCATAGTTAAATATATGAAATAGTTTATGGTTGAATGCATGATTATTTGGCCACACATATTTCCAGATTTACTTGGGTAAATGTCTTTTACAATTACTGTTAAGTGAAAGATCAAAGAACCCATAAATTTCTCACCACGTGAAAGTTCCATGGTTTTACGGCACATTGGTCGACTCAAGTATTCCTACATATTTGGGCATATGTTTTTATAAGTTATTTGGATTTGTTAATGTGTCCATTTTACTTCATCTTACTCACAGGTGAAAAGCATTTGTAATTTCTTAAGTCTCTTAGACTAAGAAAAATACTCTGTAGATTTCGACCAAAGTGAATCGACAAGGTCGGTTGTGTGAGCCGACTTGAGAGGTCGGTCGAGTCAGCCAACTGAGGTCAACTGACTTGAGTGGTTGAAGAGGTGAGCCGACTTAGAAGTCGAAGAATTCAGCTGACTTAGATGTGACAAGTGGTCGAGGTAAAAACCGGTCGTAGAACCGGCAAGTAAGTCGAAGTAAATCAGTCGGGTGGAAAGGCTAACCAAAGTTGATAGACTTGTCTAGTCGGGAGATAGACAAGTTTCACCCAACAAGTGAAAAAGAAACGGAGGTCAGCGTGAAAAGTGAAAATTAAATTTTAATATCGACTGAGCCCTAAACTCAAGTTTAGTCGGCTTGGTTTTGGCTAAAAACTAAGGCTTTGGACCAGAAACACAAAGGTGTCGAGTAGAACCGATTATGCACCTTAAACACATTACATGCCCATAATTTCATCGATATACAAACACAAGAAAGTATTTTTTTTTAACGAAAATGAACATTTGACTTCTCCATTGCAGCTTGATTTGGCTTTCATTGTCCTGCGGCTAAATCGTCAACGCTATCCATCGGTTGCTCCTCAATACTATCAATGCCTCATAGAGCGAGGTCTTGTACACTGATCTTTGCCCAGATTGTTGTTGTTTTATGTTTTCTTCACGTGAAATGAAGCTGCTTGTCCCCAACTGGGTAGTGCTAAAAGTCGTGTGTGAGAGACTGAGTGGAGACTTGAGTTTGAGCTGAAGCTCATTGTGTGGGAAGAGGACTCACTTGACACTGATGTTGGGGTGTAAGTGAGGCCAGTTGGAAAGAAACAACAATGGAAAGAGAAGAAAAAGATGTTGAGCTTAATGTCTATGAAGTTTAGTTGTGATTTATGGAGGAGTGGCCAGAGAAGCCCATGTCTATTTAGATTTTTGTTGTAGAAGTTGAAGATGCAGATAAAAAGAATGCAACCATGGAGATTGCAAATGCAGCAATGCAAGATGCTAGAGAGCAAGAAAGTCATGCTTTATATATTGTTTTAACCATGTGTTTTTGTGCAGGTTTTGATTGCAGTTTTAGAGCTGCAAAAGCTAGAATTTTGACGTTGCCATGCAGCTTAGACAAGAAGAAGAAAGTTAAGATGAAATTTACCAAGAATCCAACACATAAATGGTTCAAATTCTTACATCATTGGAAAACGAAAGAAAATAACCTGGTGTAGAAAAGATTCAAAGAATTTGTTTCTATTGTTTTGCAATGTTGTATGCCATAGAAACTTCAAGTTTCATTTGTTTTTTTAGGAAGATGATGCTGGATGAAGCCACTGTTGGACGGTTGTATGAATTTAATGTTGATGTTAGTGGTTGATTTATGTTGATGTTAGTGGTTGATTTATGAAGAATGAATGTTGTTTGTTGAAGGTTGTAGCCTTGTAAATCTTTGTAAGCTTTGAGATATTTGGTTGATCCTCCGTCATTTATGAGTGGTTTGTAAGCTTTGAGATATTTGGTTGATCCTCCGCCATTTATGAGTGGTTTGCTGAATTCTGCCACTTGCGGGGAAGGAAGAGCGTAGAGTGAGCCTCCTCCTTATGTATAGAGCAGAGCATCAAAGCCACCATAAGACTCTCTAAAACATGAGACATGAGAGCAATATGATGATGGAAACTCATGAACCAACAACAATAAAGGAAACTAAAAATTGAAGTGTTTCTTGATTTTTGTAAATTGTGCAGTTGTAATGTGGCTATTGAAATTAAGAAGGACAATTGAAAACTAATTCCAATACCACATCATAGCCTATACTAGATCATATCCTTTTATGAAAACCACCCATCACTCTGTATCTGTTAGGATGTTACTCATTTATACCAGGCTGGGTTGCCATGTCTACTTGTTGTAGCTGGTAATATAACTATTAATGTAACCTGTAGCTTCTTCAAAAAGCCAACTCCTACGAAGTTTCTAGACTATCGAGATTGTATAAGTATTAAGATTGTATAAGAATTATGTTCTTGGTTAGTAGAATGATATGGTTTTGAGCATGTGCCCACTTCAGCTGTGCCATTCCTCAACATTAACCACATTGAAAAAAATAAAGATATCTATATAATACATAAAAACACAAACCAAACGGGTTTATTATAACCATAATAAAAATAGTTCTTTTAATCACGTTGAAGATTAAACTCTTTTTCGCTCTGGGAAAAAAAATTAATCACGTGATAGCAGCCAATATATGCCAGTTATTATTATACTGCCTCCGGCTGGTATATTGTAATCGTTCGATTTCAAACCGCGTTGACTTTGGGTATTAGTTGGTGCATATTGGTGCATATTTAAAGGATTAAAATCTCTATTCCAAAGTTTAACTTTGTAACTTTGGAAATAACAATTTTTAAGTTGATTAAAATCGTATTTATTTGTGTTGCTATTGGGTAAGCAGGGATGATGTCATCCTCGAAGTTTGCTATCTGGATTTGGGTCGACACGTAGTAACAATGACATCATATGTAACTTTTCACCTACCCGCCTTCTTCTTGTCTCCGGGGGCTCAACGGAATTTCGAAATATGCCTATAGATCTGCAACCATGATTCAGCAAGCTTCTCAGAATCAGACTCAGAGCGCTACAATGGACGTCGATGATCTGATGAGTTACTTGAGGAATCAGCTTGGGGATGCAGCCGTCTGGAATATGCCAGATACTATGAATTTCACCATTGCTCAGGCTAATTGGGCCCTAAATTCTGAGAATCTGGGTTCATCAGATTCTAATGCATTAGCGACAGATTATAATGGAACAACTACAAGTTCCAGCTGCCCAGATTATGCAAAATTTGCAAAGCCAAACGCAAAATAATGCAGAATTATCTGCACCACTCAATGGCACTTCGATGACACAGCATTCATCGCCCAGTTCTACTCTTTCTTCACTTGATGGATTTCATACCTTGAAAGCCGAACAGATCAACAACATTAGCAATAGAAATAATGTGCAGAA
>LPNX010779041.1:206488-255525 GCA_001517045.1 Pseudotsuga menziesii | reverse complement strand
CTGTCATTATGGGGATCAGTTGATTGTCTAATCGTTTTGTTTTGTGTACATGATTAGCAGCATGTTCATTGCCATTATGCATAGAGAGAGGCGTATTCATCTCAGTTGTTACAGAGAGCAGGAACCGGGCTATGACTGGAAAAGGGCAGAGCGCATGATTGATTTGTACTTTTTTTTAGGATGCAATTTGAAACATTGTGTGTATATAGAAACCGTTTTGTTGCCCCGATAAGCAGTGTATAGATGGAAAGCTGCGTTCATCGGTCTGCATGGTTGTTCTGTATACTAGTCTCTTTGTGTAGATTAGAAATTTGATGGGGAAACATATTCGTTCTCGATTCTTTCTTTTGCAATTAATGCTTCCATACTACATGGTTTTTGCACAATAATTCCATATTTTCAAGCATTCATAGAGTGAGATTTATAATGTTGTATTGATTTTCATTATAACGATGGATATCTCATTGAGTAAAATATGATCATACCGGTCACTCTTTATATGATCAGCAGAATATAGCACTTGTTAATACAAAAAATTAACATGGTTCAAAGAATCCATCTACAATAGCTTTTCAAACTCGTGATGGTTTACATTTACGCGCAAACAATATACAACACAGAATTTATACTCACTCTTTCGGTGCCCTCAAATTCATATTGTTTGCCAAAACTTACAACTTGATCAGTCATTAATGTTTATTAATTTACTTTCAGTTTTATGTATCCATTGTTTTCAGTCATTTGCAATATATGAGATCTGGACTCTCTATGGACTGATAGCGTCTCAATTCGGGGACAATTCAGATGAAATGATGATGGCTGATGGTACAAAACAACAAGTGAACAAATTATTGAGAAGCCACTTTGGTTATAGGCATGATTTTATGGGACCAGTTGCAGTTGCTACTGCGTCATTCTCAATTTTATTTGCACTAGTTTTTGCCCTCAGCATTAAAACTATCAATTTCCAAACGAGATAGAGAAACATTATAAAAAAATTTCTGCCATGCGAACTACCGTTTGCAGTAATTGTTTTTCCCTCCGCATTAAAACTTTCAATTTCCAATCGAGCCAGCAAAATATTAGATAAAGTAAACAAGTGTTTAATGTATATATCATGTTTCAATATCCATTTTCTTGCGGATTGTTTGGGCAAAGTATGAGGTTTTATGTGTTAACCCTTTAACGTCATGAATACTGAGTTTAGTAATGATGGACACGCAACACCTTTTAAAGTCTCTGCTTTTACTATTAGAGATGCAAAGTAAAGTGTTTTGTGATTAATCAACGCTTTGGTAATTTGGAAATGCATTTGAACGCGCGCCCATCACCAAAAGGAATACAGCCAGAAGGGTACAACAAAATTCAATTTTTACGAGCATTTCTAAGCAAATGATTTTCATAAGCCACCACTACTGCCTAATTTTGAGAGATTTGTGAATCTCTGTGCATCAGCCTGACCATTCCCTATAATTTGTACCCCAATATCAAAATAGCCTTGGAGTAAAATAATTATAATCTTAATGCAGGTTTTGTAGCTTAAATTCTATTCTGTGTAACATGTACAGAGAATTAGTTTACTCTTGATGCAGCTACGTGAGAGAAACATTCGTCGTAGCAGTACAGGAGCTTATAAAAATGAAAGCATAAAAATACAATACAGGAACAAAGGAATTTTAATGCAGATAACATGAAAAATAAAACCCATTACAAATATAAAACCATCATTTTGAATTTCGTATTCTCAAAAGAGAATAGTACATATGATTTTTTTTTAAAGCTCCATCGAAAAGAAAATTGATTTTTATGAAAAAAATAATGCTTACCATGAACTGTGATAGCTATGGGTTTCCTCATTTTTTCCTCCATTTTTTCCAGCTGTTGCTGATTTTCTTTCCAGCGGTTGCTCATTCTTTGTATACAGAAGCCCATTGTTTTTCGAAACTATGCTTAACTATGGCTACCATGACCTCGCAAGTCTTCGGGTTTTTTTATTGCCACTGTGCTCATTATCCCATTCTTGCGGTGATACTTTGAAAAGAATCCTGGGTTCAAAGTTCATTGTACATATACACAATATATTCCCCTATCATTGCGCACTCTTGATTATCAAATTCGTATGTGTTCCATACAAGATTTCTATGGATTGGCATCAAACCACATACTATTTATCTTCAAATATTCTCCACATTTTCGCATATTAAAATCCTCTTACATTTTCATTTCGATCGGTTTGGTATTCAGAAGCAGCGCAATTCAAGTGAAGTCCTCAGAATAATGGCAATGGATAGCGGCAGTTGAAAACATCTGAAAAACAATTGCAATAATGTCCACGGAGTTCTTCACATGTATTCAGGTAACAACGATGCAAGTTATGTCCAGAAATCTAACAGAAAGAAGTATTGCAACCACTCTTTGGGGCGACCATTTACAAGTTCACATTCCCTCAACAGGTCTTGCTAAGAAATGGAAATGCCACCGGTCTCTTGCCTAGTCTTCCGGATGGATGTAAGCCCACATGCATATGGAAATGCCACGGGTCTTTGTCTGGTCTTCCGGGTGGAGGTAACCGCATGCATATGGAAGTGCCACCGATCTCTTGCTTGGTCTTCCGGATGTTGGATGGACATAAGTCCACATGCATATGAAAATGCCACGTGTACCTAATATCCTCACATTCATATAATAATATATGAAAAACAACGACAATGTTGCCCTTATTTTAATCACAGTTTGATAATGAAGATAATGCCAACATTTGCCTAGAAAACTGCCAAGGTGCTTGGTTATGATAATGAGAAGAGATGGCCTAGCTTTATACCGGAATACCCTTCTACCCAAGGGGTTCAGTCTTCCACCGTGAAATGGCACTAGTTATCTCCGAGCAGGAAATGAGGATTCCCATGGGATGAAAGCTTTCTACTTTGCAACAAACAAAGTCATATGAAACCTGGTAAGCTATGGTTGGTTTATAACCACTGCCATAAAATTTCATGCTTGCTTATAAGTTTGTTTAAACCTTTGTTATTAAAATCAATTGTTATCTAATGGCTTTTTTTTTCTTACTATTGGATATCTGCCACGACAACTTATTGTCTGCTCGTTAATATTCGGTGGTTACAGACTCGGCATACAACCAACTCTGCTCGGCGCATAATTAAACTTCCCTTGGCAAATAACAGAGGTATGCGACCACTGACTTAGGGCTTTAGACCAGTTCAGGTTTACTCATGCTCTTAGTTCTTCTTTGAGAAACTCGCCCTGGAGGCTAAGTCTAACTGGGGTAGATTAGGTTTAATACATATATACATACGCCTTCCCTTTATATCACAGGAAGAACAGGTGCAGAAAACACCTGAGACGTGGCCTCTATCAAACTACATGTCATGTTAAAGAATTTGAATAATATGTTATAACTGAACTTATCTTTAAAATTAAGCACAGCTGTCACTTAAGCTATACAGACGAGCGATGTTTGATCTCTTATTCTTGGAAAATCCATTATTCAAAATATTTAACTAAAAAATAATTTTTTTCAATTTAAAATAATTAAATTTATTTTAAATTTAAATTATAAATTTATAATAAAATATAAATAAACTATTCTCACAACAATGAGATTAATTTATAGTCTTATAAACTATTACTTCTCATTTCCTATTTATGTTAGTCTTTAAAAAAAACTTGCATATTTGTATAACATTATAAATTTATAATAAAATATAAATAAACTATTCTCACAACAATGATATTAATTTATAGTCTTATAAGCTATTGTTTCTCATTTCCTATTTATGCTAGTTTATAAAGAAACTTGCATATTTTTATAACATGAGTCAAGAATATTACTAGAAGTATGTAAGGAAGCTTGAATATGCTTGTTTTATGCTACATTGCAATAACCTATATCGTATTTAAATGGACATTTTTTAATTCATTTTTGTTTTAATTTCTTTCAAATTGTAATTATATTTGTTTTATCATATATTTTTATAGCAAAATTATCCTATTTCTATATATTTTCAATCTCTTCTTAGGAGACAGTACTAAGCAACTTTGTTGCTTATTCCACTTGTTTTATCAAAATATTATGTGAAACTGTAAACGTGATGTGTTATTCAATCACTTGATAGTCGCCAATATATGTCAGTTATTATTTTATCAGCAGCAATTCATACCCAATGTTGTCAAGATGCTCCTCTGATTTTCCTTCTCCAAAATGGCAATAGTCCCTTCATTTACAAAATAGAGTGTTTGTGCAATCCTCTTCTCTCGGAGAGAAGGAAATACAAGGAAATACCAATTTCATGCCATTTCTTTTCCTTTAGTTGCTATAAACTCAAGATTTATACAAATTTCACAAGTTCAACGGTCATTTCATAATCATTTTGCACAGGATCTTAATGGGGTTCAATAAAAAGAACTGTCATGTTACTACCGCATTTCTCCAATTTTATAAAGCATAAAACATATGCATAATTTTGAGGTGTTCTCGCATTTAAAAACCAATCTATACAATGGAACAATACTGTAGAGATCTAATCGCCTCATCAAAAAAGTAATTTAAAACATGAGATATATAACTAATGAGTTATGAGAAATTCCGATAATCCTCATTGAAATGGATGCCTCTACAACAGAACGGTATGACAAAAACTTATACAGATAACTCCTCAACTCAAGTAGCACCTCTGGCAAGCATCTCCTGGTACTGCAAGAGAGAAATCTGGCGCTGGAATTTGATCTGTTTATAAAACCTTTCAATGAATTCCTCCGCTTCTTGATCTACTTGAAGCCCTGCTCCTTCTTCAGCAGTCGATGTACTCAAATCCTCTCCAGGAGGCAACTGGTAGGCCTCCATGCTGTTCACTTCCTCACAAGACTGGATGGTATTCATCTGCTCCAACCAAGAAGCCGTAGGGGACTGATCATCTGTACTGTGAGGCTGGATGCATGGAAAATAGAGCTGAGCAGAGATGAGCTTCTTCTTTGTGAAATGTAGACGTGGATTTACCGGGCTATCGGAGAAGGAAAACTCGTGCTCAAGAAGCCCAAACCCGCGAGGAGATCTGGGCATGTGATTTCGATGAAACAATTGCAAATTCTTTCCAAACGCCTTAACTCCTCTCTTCCTCAATATCTGCAAATCTTGGTGCAGTAATGTGCTGCGCTTTAACACTCCTCTTCTCATCATGAAAATGACGATCCGCAACCTATTCCACAATCGACTCTTCTTTCTCATAACTCTTGCAGCTTGCTCTTCTAACGCCATCGCTAGACTTGTGAGTTGCTTCACCGCGTGTATTACAATCTAAACGAGAAATGCCCAACAATATCAATCTCAGGATCAGGATTAATGCACAGAAAATGGATTGAAACAGTGTGTACTGTTTGATCATTAAATTGCCAACAAAACCCAGACACGCACAGTTAAGTAGAAGACCAAACTGAAGACGTGGCGATGAAGTTTTCTTCAGAATCCCTGCTGTCAAAACTGTACGCGGTTTCGTAGCAAAAGAGAAAAGGTTGGTACCTTCTTAGTTGGTTCAGATTGCTCCGGCCTGTGCTGGACAGTGGATACTGTAGAGTAGGGATTATAAAAACCAAAACGCGTGATGACTTGTCTGGCTAAACGCGAACTCTACACGGTTCGGTTATTGAGTCGCACACCATCCCGCAACGCATATTCAAACCTAACATGGAACTCGCTCACTTTGGGTTGAGGTCAGGAGCCAGCTGTGGCAGGGTCTTATTTGCCAGGCAAGTATATGTACGTGTGGTATATGCAGCTTGCATTTTAGAAATAGTTTGTATGACTGTCGTGGTGGGTGTAGAAATAGTTTGTCTGACTGTCGTGGTGGGTGTATTTTAGAGATGACANTATATTTTGATATATTGATATTAACTATTGAAATTAAGAATTAAATATAAACGTTGAAGGTGAAAGTGTGAGTTAGTAGTGGAGCTTTTGGTTAGTGGGGTATGAGTTAGCCGTAGAAGCCCAGATTTTATGAGGTTGAAGGTCCAATATTGACATTGAAAGAGTCAAGAGTGAGCCAAACTTTTTGAATAACTTCATGGAAACCCAAATTTCATTCCCTAAATAGACTACATTACTTTCATGGAAACCCAAATTTCATTCCCTAAATAGACTACATTACTTTCCTGCCAGCTTCTCCTATTCCAAGAAAAGGAAAAAAAAGGAGACTGAAATATTATTTAAAAAAATAAAATTTGGAGCACATGATTAACCATGTCTTTATTCTTTCAATTTATAGTGTTGCCACGTTAACTAACAAAGTTTGGTCATGTCGTGAATCCTTAGTACATGATGCGTTTTTAGGTGGTTGTCAATTTTAGACAAGCCCAAAAAAACATCATAAACTTTCAAATTGTCTTTCGGATGTTGTCAATCTTAAACAACCCAAAAAAAACCTTAAACTTTTAAATTTTCTTTTAAGTTTATACTTTATGGTTCAAACTATTGTTTCTAGATGTTATTTTTATTGTTTGTAGATATATTTTTTTAAATGTATTTTATATTAAACTTTCAAATTTTCTTTAAGATGTTTTCAATCTTAAACAACCCAAAAAAACCTTAAACTTTTAAATTTTCTTTAAGTTTATACTTTATCGTTCAAATGTTATTTTTATTGTTTGTAGATATTTTTTTTTAAATGTAATTTATATTAAACTTTTTAATTTTATCTTTGAGTGTCTAGTTTATGGCTCAAATTATTGTTTGTAGACGTCATCTATGTATTATTAGATGCTTCTATAAACCATTGAAAAAAGTTGTGGGATCGAATGGTGTTATGATATTCTTATGAAGCCATAGAAAAGAGGTTTAGAAAATAATTAATAATTCATATAAAGTTCAATAGCATATATGATGAGGAAGGAAACAATCATATGATCAGCAATACTCGTGGCGGAATTATTTTTTGCATTATTCTTGAGTTAAAATAATTTGCATTCCAATAAAAGCATAACTATTACCCGGAGAATAAATGTGAGATGAGAACAAGAGTAGAGGAGGAAGTCAATAATTGGATCCGGGAGAATAAATTTGAGATGAGAATAAGAGTAGGGGAGGAAGTCAATAATAGGATATGGTCAAAAAAAAAATTAGATGAAAAAAATCTTGATTTTGATATTTATAGTGAATTAAAGGGCATCAAATGAGCCTCTTATAACAAGTAGTTATAAAGTTACAACAATATATAAACTGGTGAAAGGTGTCAAAACAGCCATTCAAAGACATACAAAGATATAAGGTCCCAAAATATGTCAAAGAAGAGCAACAAGAGAGATCACAGTGGTCACTGATGGACACATATATTAGTCTATACCAGGAGCACAAGGAGAGACCTGAGCTACTAATCCAAGATGTCCAATCGTCATGCTAAAAAGATCACGAAGGAGATACATGAATCAGTGCCCAAGTAAGAGGGAGTCAAAACTCCGGCACTAGCTCTAAAAGAGCTGCAAAAAACCACTCATGCAAGTACTGTCATCATAAAATTATGAAAAGGAACAAAGACCGGGGGTCAAAACAAGAGCATCTTTGGATAAGCAGTCAGCTCTCTGCTTGTGCTCTTTGTAGACATGACAAATTTCCAAGTCGGAAAAACACAAGATCAAAATCCTGATATTCTCACACCAGTGATTCAGCTCTATAGAAGATAAGGTTGCTTTGTTATTGGCCCAGTTAATGATAACTGAGGAGTCACCATAAATATGCCTTAGAGGAAGACCCATTTTATTTGCCATAAATAAGAGATTCCACAAGGCCAAGAGCTCGGCTCTCGTGTTCATCGAAGGACCACAACCAAGCTTGAATGATAGAGAATGAGTACTGCTGATGGCTAGGAAGATCCCAGCCCCACCCTGAGACTCACCTGCTGCCCCGTAAAAAAATCACAAGGATAATCCAATACAAGTGCAACTCCTATATTTCTGATTTTAACCTTATTGCTAGGGGCAAGATAGTAATGCATTAGATATTCAACCTGATGAATGATACCATGGATCGAGGCCAGCTTGTCTTCAAATATGCCCCGATTTCGAAGTTTCCAAATGCTCCAGAAAACAAAAATCGAAAGGTAGCTGAAATATACATGCTCAGAATGCTTTGAGAACCAATGCTCCAGAAGGTCCAGGAAGGAGCATCCTAAAGATGGAGTTTCACAGTTGTATATCACATAGAGCTTAGAAATAGTTGATGAAGTGAAGCGACAGTCCACAAAAATGTGTTGGATAGTGTCCTCACCATTACAACACAAACCACATCTACTTGGTCCTATCCATCCTCTTTTTGAAAGGTTATCCCATGTTAAGATTCTATTATTTATCGCCAACCAAATGAAACACTTGATTTTCCAAGGAAACTTACAATGCCATAAAAGACAACAAATTTATCCATGAATGGAACAAGCGTATTTTTAACCATTAAATCATAAACCATTGTTGTTGTTACCTTTCCATCTTTCTTATTGTAATTCCATTGCAATTTATCAGCCGAGGCCTTAAGTCGGATACTCCCATACTCAAGACTGGAAATATAATTATTCCAAGCAGTTGCCCAAGATCCACCCAAATCCAAGTCATCGGCCGATAACTAGAAGGACTCGGTATCTACTGAAAGATTGCGTGAACAATGAAGAGTTGTGATTCCATAATCTTGTAGATATTCAAGCAGGTCCTAGGGGAGGAAGGAGCAAGAATTTGATCCAATTATAGGGACCAACCCAATGTGAATGTCCATACTATTCCCAACCTGCCATCCCAAGCATCTCCCCAACCATGAAAGAGTATTTAGAAATCCATTCCAAAAGATGGAAGTTCCTCTGACAGAGAAAAGATTTGATCTGAGCCACACGTCCATTGACTGATTCTTCAAATATTTAGTCGAAATGACTTGAGTCCATAATCCTGTTCCATTAAGGACCATCCACAGACTTTTTAGTCTTAAGGATACACTAAACCATTCAAATTTTTTATGCCCCAACTTCCACATTCAAAAGGTCTGGAAAGGATTTGCCAGTCCATAAGATGGTATTGATTCCTGTTCCTCGTGTAAATCCATAAGAAAGCAAAAATCAACATTCTGAGCTTGTTGAGAATGGATTTTGGTGCAGGAGCCAGAGCAAACCAGTACCCTAGAAAACTGGAAAGGACAACACGAATGAGTACAAGCCTATCCCCGAGAGAGAGGTGCTTATGAGGCCAATGATGAATCCTTCTTTCAAATTTTTTATCAACCAAAGTCAATCTTTAACGACATATCTTAGTGGCTTGATAAAGTAGTTGAGATACTTGAAACCCAGCTCAATTGGATCAGCCTTATAAGGCATAATAATGTTGGATGTTGTGTAATACCCCCATCTCCAGTTCACTGAAGAGGAACCCAGCTTTCTCTAAACTGATGCACATACCTGATGCATAGCAGAAAGTGTCTAGAATGACTTCGAAAGCCATCCACTCCACCAAGGTGCCCATGCCAAAGAGTACAACTTCATCTACAAAAAGAAGGTGAGTCAGGTACATGGAGGTCGAGATCTTAATGGCCTGAATCTTTCCCTTTGCCTTAGCATCTCTAATCAGTAGACTGAGTCCCTCAATAACAAGGATGAATAGTAAGGGGGGTAAGGGACAGCCCTGCCTAATACCCCTAGTAGCAGTGAAGAAACAAGAGGGTATGCCATTTACCAAAATAGCGAAGTTTGCAGAGGTTAGAAAACCCATTATCTAGTTGACACACCCTAGAGGAACACCTATTTGCAGAAGAATGAGTCTCAGATAGGACCAATTGACCTTGTCAAATGCTTTTACCATATTCAGTTTTAAAACTAGGGCACTACTCTTTTCTGTCTTTAGAGTATGTAGAGCTTCCTGAGTGATTGCAATAGGTTCTACAATTTTCCTGTTCCTAAGAAACCCAAACTGTTCAGGGGATATAGACTTGTCTAGGAAGGGTTTTAACCTGAGAGCTGCAATTTTGGAAACAAGCTTGTAGACCAGGTTGCAAAGGGAGATAGGTCTGAAATCAACAAAGGATAGGGGTTTCTCTTTTTTTGGGATCAAGGATATAAAAGTAGAGTTCAGTGTGTCATCCACCTTCCCAGAAACCCTAGAAGATTCAACAGCTGCAAGGATATCACCCCCCACTAAATCAAAGAACCAAAGAAAGAATTCAACTGGCCAAACATCAGGTACTAGGCTCTTGTCCTTCTTGAATGTCTTCAGAGCCCCTTCAACTTCACCTAGAGTAATCTCAGTGGAGAAGATTTCAGCCTCCTCACCCGAAATGTAAGCTGGAAAGAATTGAATAACCTTCAGTTGGTCAACCATATTGGTTTGAAAGTCATCCTTAAAAATCTCAGAGAAATGCCTGATTCCAAGCTCTTTTAACTTTTCCTCATCTTCCACCCAAACATCCTCCTCATCCTTTAGAGCCCAGATAGAGTTGAAATTCCTGCGAGTAGAGACAATAGAGTGAAAATACTTTGTGTTAGCATCTCCAAGCTCAGCCCACTTAGACCTACTTTTTAGATGCCAAGTCAAGATTTCATGTGCAGTCAGCTGTGACTTCCTACCTCTAAGAACCCACAGAGTTTCCATATCATCCAAAGAAAAAATACCCGAGGGATAAGAAACAAGCAGGGAATTGATCTCACAGTCCACTTCCAGATATTTTCTTTTCATTTCTTAAGATTTGGATCATGTCCAAACTTTAACACATTGTTTGAGAATCCTGAGCTTGTGAGCTAAGCCTCTCATATCATCCTATAGAGGATCTACCACCCAGGAGGTCCATCAATTCTTTACTAAGTGACAGAAGTCATCCTCCAAGAGCCAGGCTCGATTAAATTTAAAGGGGTAGTTATTAGCCAAGGCTGAACCATTCCATTCCAGACATATTGGAAAGTGGTTCGAGACATCAGAGGGGACCGACCACACTCCGTGTCTGAATAAAGAAGAGACCAAAGACGAATAAATCAAGAATGTGTCGATCCTTTTACTGATACCAACATCACTATCCCTGCCATTTCTCCACGTAGGCCCTACATAAGGAGGGGCCAGATCAACTAGATCATGATCAACAATAAGTTGTGAGAAGAAAAGGGCAAGGGGATCCATGTGTGCTTGTTTACCCCAAATCTCAGCCGCACGAGTAGTGAAGTTTAGATCCCCTACCAGGATCAGGTTAGGTAAGAGAAGCAAGCCACCATCTATCACCCTATTCTAGAAAAATTCCCGATTCCTATAAGGCCTATAGAAATTAATAATGGAGAAGGTAGTGGAGGATTCCCTAAGTCTAGCTTTTAGCAGGATCCCTGCCATCGTTTCAAAATCCTTACAACGCATTGAGAGAGGGTTCCAACTAGTCAACAGACCACCCAAAAGGCCAGTCGCATCAGTGACACAAAATTACCAGCCTAACAAGAGCTTGGAGAAATCCAGAAGAGCAGGATAGTTACTACACATGGTCTCTTGAAGCAAAATCATACCTGGGGACAAAGAATGGAGAAGAGTGCAGAGGGTTCTTTGCTTGGATAAACCACCAAAGCCACGCACATTAAGTGATATTATCCACATCAAGAACCACCAAGTATGGGTGACAATGCTCTAAGTACCCTGGAATGTGAGACTAAATGGATTCTAGAGGAATTTTTAATCCTTATTGACAACAGAGTATAGGGAGGAGCATCCATTCCTGACACACAATCCCCTGGAGGATTTTTCCTCGGTTTTCTTATCATCACATTTTCAAAACGAATAGAGTTAAGGGGTAAGGTGGACGGGGACAAAGGAGACTTTGTAGAGAAAATTGAAAGAGTCTTCAGAAGAGTCGGTACAGAGCATGGACTGGATGGTGAGGTCATCAAGGGGGTAGGGGATCCTTGACCAACTAAGAGAGGAAAGTCCTGAGGAGAGAATAAAGGAGCCTCCACCATCGGGGAGGGTATCACTGCTACTCATAAGCTAGGATCCCCCAGAGAGTAGTTCGAAGGTATCCGAGGAAGAGAAGAGGAGGGGACCTCTTGGAAACCCTGCAGATTCGGAACTGGCGATATTACAACTCTCGGGGGCTTTGCAAAGGACACACAAGCCTCTATGGCCTATATTTATTGTATCTCCTTATTTGAAACATCATCAAATAAGGATAGAGATTGAGAGTACTTACTAGTCGAGGGGCAATAAGTGATGAACAGGACCAATGTTTGCAATGACAAGCCATGAGAGGCCAGAGAAAACGTCCCATCCGACGGACAAGAAGGATCCAATCCATGGAGGAGCAATAGACATGATCGACGCAAGTGCCCCACCTCATGGCATATGTTGCATTGGAATGGAACATTAAGATAGCCGAGCTTTTGAAAAATAAGACGACCATTGCATAGGATCTCCACTTCCATTGGCAAGCCCTTGGTGATGTCAAGTTGAACCAGGACTTTTGCATTATGTTTCTCAAAGATCGACTGAAAATCATCTTCAACCACTACAAACCGACCAATGGTATTATCCAATCCTTCCAGGAAGTCCCTACTCCAAAGCGGAAAGGGTAGCACAGGGAGAAAAACCCACAAGTTTCTTTTGACCACCTTCTACCATAATGGGTCAAAGGCCACATGCCACCGGCTCAGCACAAGGGAGCCCTTTCCTATTTTCCAAAGAGTGTCTAGAATGAGCGTAGCATGTTCCTCCTCCTAAAAGGAAAAGACCATCCACCCCTTAGCAAGCCGGCTAATTGTCGGAACGTAGGTCAGCAGTGGCTTCCAATGTAGAGTTTCCCACTCAATCCAATCCTTTTTCCCCATACTACAATATTCTAGTATTCAGATCATATCCCTACTACAGAGTGCACCAACGCTTTCCATATATATATCATGGCCCAACACATAACGTAAACGACCTTCCTACGCTTTTATGGCCTTGCCATGACGCCAAGAACGATATTTAGACAAACCCGCAAAAAAGAGCAACCCTCCTGTGACTCTCAGTCCAGCTTCCTAGACACTTGATGGGCCATCATGCCCCCAAAAGTCGGAAGGAAATGCCAAATAGTGTAAGGTATAACCCCTATGGGTACCTCATGCTAGAGACTTAAAAAAAGACAGAAAACCACAGTGTGCACCAAGGGACAAAAGTATCCCATAACCAAAGCATAACCACCACAGAAAATCCATGACCGACAACTGACGACCAAGTGCTTACCAAATCTAGAGCAAGTATAACTAACTCCAAAGACAAACAACAAGAGGAAGCCAACCCAGACACCGATAAGTAGAAAAACATGAAATCTGTGAAACAAACCACCGCAGAATGAAACCAAACAAATCAACACATATAAATCCATGAAAACAGGGGCTCCTGACCATGGCGCCGACCAATAGATAAGTAAAAACCCCACCGAAACAACCCCAAAAGTAGTCGACGAGAAAAACGATTCAAACCTCCACCATCACACTGGTCACATCTCAGATACTTGAGAGCCCAGAGGATAAAGGTTCCAACCCCAAGGTCAAACCTTCAAACCAACACATAAGGAGGAAAGAACTATACTATCCTATCAGAACTCAAGTAATCCATCCAAGAACATGCACACAACGACATTAATCCCATGAAGTGGTCGGTGAGAACAAAGCCATCAACCAAAATATCACCCCAGCAACCAAAAATAAAAAAAGTATAAACCTTGCTAAGACCCGCAAAGAAAAGAAAGGAGAGATAGTTCCCACTTTTTTATATCATGGTTGGTACTAGTCCCCCAGGTAGGGGGAGGGACTCCATGAAAATCGTAAACAAACAAGCAAAAAACGCAGGCAACAACAAAATACACAACTCCATGAAAACGCAGACAGGCATAGAGAGGGATAGAAAGTTCTTGAACTTACTATAAGGGGAGCTAACGAAGGAAACGAGAGACCTACCAAGGATGTAGGGAAAGCATGCTGTCGGCTGTGGAACCATGGCACCCATTACTATGGCCACAAATCCTAGCTACAATAGGATCCATCACTGATCCCAGTTCGCCACCAAATCGTGGTCATAGAGAAATTACTGATAGGGAGGCAACAACTTTAAATAAGTTTTATAATGTGTTGGTATTCAATTAGGGCTATTGAATTAATGAGAAAATCGAGATCTTTTATAAGGGTTTTGGTATACCGATTGATGTTGTATATGCTTATGAGATTAAGTTGCTTTCTCTATATGATTAATTATTATTTTATATGTAAATGAGATTAAACGCAGGAAACAACAAAATACACAACCCCAAGAAAACGCAGACAGGCATGGAGAGGGACAGAAAGTTCCTGAACTTACCGTAAGGGGAGCTGACGAAGGAACGAGAGACCTACCAGGCATGTAGGGAAACCATGCCGCCAGCTGTGGAGCCATGGCACCCAATACTATGGCCACAAACCCTAGCTGCACTAGGCTCCATCACTGATCCCAGTTCACCACCAAATCGTGGTCATAGAGAAATTATTGATAGGGAGGCAACAACTTTAAATAAGTTTTATAATGTGTTGGTATTAACTAGGGCTATTGAATTAATGAGAAAATCAAGATCTTTTATAAAGTTTTGGTATACCGATTGATGTTGTATATGCTTATGAGATTAAGTTGCTTTCTCTATATGAGTAATGATTATTTTACATGTAAATGAGATTAAAATGGCTCACTATTCATTGTAAGAATGGATTATGTATAGGTGTAAAATACATTAACATGTTAACTCATAAAGTTTGGCCATGTTAATATTTGTCGTTCAACTTTGTTACATGAGGATTTGTTGTTCATAATGGTACTTTGTCACCAATATGAACTAAAAAACACTTAATCATTGTATTTATTAACAAATAAAAATAAAATAAAATAAAAACTATTTAAAGTAAATCATTCATTAATCCATCCCATGCGAAAGAAAGTAAATCAAGTAATAACATGTATTTCATATTCCTAGAGCATGGGATATAATAAACACACAATAAAGAAAGTAAGAGATTTTCATAAGAAAAGAAACAAGAGGTTTACAATACAACATCTTAACATAGTTGAAGAAGTAGATGGGCTCTAAACCTACCTCAAGGGAAGGTACTTTTCCTCCTTGTGTGCTCCACTCCTTTTGGTGGTAGAAAGGGTATTTATCATAGTAGAAAGAATTAGGCATAGAGGTCTTTGCTCTCTCTAAAGGAAATACAACATCGTAACCTTGCAATGGATGAGTGGTGTAATGGGTGATTGTCATAGTTTTAATTATAAGAGAAATCTTAGACCTCGAAAGAGTTAGCTTTAAATGTAAATAAACTCATTGTATTAATGAAGCAGTGGGATGAACATAACTATTGAAGGCTAGATAAAACATTATTTTTTTAGAAATAACAGATTGGTAAGGTCCACTTTAGGACACAATGCCATTTTTGGAGGTGCACAACATTAAATGAGATGACAAAAATATTGTTTTTTAGGGTGAAATCATAGTATTTAAAGGATTTATTACATGACATGCATACAAAAATTGGAAAATATCGCATGTTGACAAGTGTGGTCAAAATTTGAGGTATGATTCAACTCATGATTGCAAAATTGGGGTAATGTGATGATGGAGATTATGAGGATGGGGATGAATTCTACTAATAGTGATTTATAATGTTGAAAGTACTCCTAAAAAGTAGGTGAGCAAAATTAGCTCGATAACAATTGCAAGAGATAATGAAACACCATATTCATGGCATGGATGGACAACTCAATTTTTGACATGTGGAAGACCAACATGTTTAATAAATAGGGTATTTCCAAAAGGTCAAACACTTAAAGGAACCACTTACACAATTAGATCAATTATCAATACACCAAAGCATTACATGGTTAAAACCCTAAAAAGGGGAAAGAGTCCATGACCCTAGTCAATTTGACCACATGATGCAATATATTAATGTGAAAGGAAAATAATTTACATATGAGTTTCTCACAATAGATGATAGGAAAATGACCATCTATGCTCTTTAAATCATAGATCATGGACCACTCAAATGTTAATCCACATACTAACATAATCATTAGCATCAAGGAGAAGATGAAACCTTTGGATCACTTTATGTCAAGAACATAATCATTGTAATCAAATTAGATAACCACAAATGCACAGTAAGGAAGCATATTAAAAACACACTTTACTGAAAGACACATAAGACCAAGTTTATCTTGACTAACTCCTCAGTGTCTAAATATCCTAATACCCCCCTAAAGAAAAACTTGGGATAAGATTGTAAAGATTTACATAAGTGACATAATAGGATAAAGAATAAGGCATTAGATCCTATCCCCCTTTAATGACAACTTCATGAACTCCTAACTTAGATCAAATTCGCTACTACAAGATATTTTGCGAAAATGTTCACAACTTGATTATTTCTAGGGCGACAAAGCACTTCAAGGATGGGATCCTAAAGAAGGTTTCTAATGAAGCGTATTCTTAGTTCAATTTTTTTTATTGTGCTGCTACTAAACTAGATCTTTATCGAGTTGAATGACACTCTAACTATTGCACTAGAGTGTGGTTGGATGTTGGCATTGGAATCCAAACTCCAGAAGGATTCGTCTAAGTCACAAGGCTTCTTAACCTGCATTAATTGTTGCTTGATACTATACTTCTATTGAAGAAAAAGTAAGGGAATGTCTCTTTTTACAAGCCCAAGTAAAAACAGAAACCAGGACTAAAGACATAACCTGCAATAGAATTGCAATCGTTAGGGTCACCATCCCAATCGAATCCAGTAAAACTAAACAACAAAGGAGTCCCTACTGAATTATATGGTATCCCAAACTATATTGTACCCCAAATACACCATAGTATCCATTTTGTTGCATTCCAATGGCTCTCAAGGGGTGTTTATGTATACTAGGCATGAAGATCAATTACAAAGGAAATACTAAGATGACTATGAGTCAAATATAAAATACTACTAATTAATTGATGGTGGAAAGTGGAATCTACTTCTAGTGTAGTACATGTGGCAGTAAGTTTGACTCCAAACTAGAAGAGAAATAGGGCTAATTTATGATCTTCCATGTGAAAGAAATGAAGAGTGTCACATTCATACATAGACTAGGAAATGGAGAATCCTTCTTTGGTTTGCAATATGTGAAGGCAAAGAAAATAATGCAAATGTCCTAAGTATTTCATTCAAATTTACTCTTAATGTTGGATTGAACCCATGGGTTAAAGGTTTGGGGTCACTATTGGTGAGTAAAAGGTCATCAACATAAAGAACGAGTATTTTGATATGGTTACCCATTTTCTTGGTATAGAGATTGGGATCAAAATAACTTCTAGGAAATCCAATATTAAGAGTAATCCATCCATTTTAGCATACCAATCCTATGGAGCTTGCTTAAGGCCATAGATATATTGCTTAAGATGACAAACAAGCTGGCTAGAGTTATATCAAATATAAATAGGAGGATATTTCATGTAAATTTATTCTTTTAAATCCCATTCAAGAAGGAATATTTGACACTCAATTAATTGACCTCCAATTTATATGAAGTTGCAAGGTGTGTAAAGATGAACATTTGTTAAAAATATCTCATTGTTGTCTGTTGAGAACATATTCAGAATAAACATCAAATCTGCATGAAATGAGAGGAAGACATATCACTATATTCTAATTACATAGTTGTTGCAATGAGTGATAGTTTAGATTACCAAATCACTCGTTCCAAAGTTTGCTCAAGTCATCACTACAAACAAGACAAATTGATGGAAGAGACGATAATCCAAAATTTTCAAATCTATACAACATGGAAATATCATCAACAAATCCAGTTACTAGGGCATGGTTATGATCTTTTAAATCCGTGATTATAACTTAGTGAGGTGAAAATTCTACTATTTTTCCTTCACCTAAATGAGTGATTTGATATGCTCATAGAAGGTTGTCACAAATACTTGGAAAACATAATGCATTGTTAAAATGGCCATCATTTAGTTGAATTTTTCCATACCCTGAAATGCTAAGGGATTTATCATCACCAACAAATATTTGTTCGATGTTATATTCATTAAGAGTAGAAAGTCGATTTTATCCTTAGTCACATGATAAGATACTCTAATATTAATAAACGACTCATCACAAGAAGAAGTAGATGTTGCATAGAAGGAAAAACTGGAAGGGAAAAATGCATGTCTATGAGAAGAAAAGTTATAAGAAGAAGAATCAAGATTGATGTTATGATTCTTCATTGTTGTTTCTGAATCTTCCATATTTTTTAAACATTTATATTCCAAATGACCATCTCACCCACAAAAATTACAATCTCTCAGTATTCTTTCCTTTTGATTTAGTTAGTTTATCACCATTAGGAGTAGGAACTAACTGAAAGGGCTTGAGACTTGCATTTTATTTGTTGTTTTGATGATATCACTTTTTCTCTTTATTTGTTTTATCCCTCTATTGTGCCACTGAGGATTTTATAGATGTACCTATGGTGTTTCTTGCTCCAAGATGCAATGGATTATCTTGCTCTATAATAAAAGAATCACAAAAATCTTCAAAAGAGCTCATAGTTTAAGTGGACCCTTAGCTAATAACAGTGGCTCTTGTGGACTGAAAAGTAGATACACAAAAAAAATAGGCAATGTCAAGCTTAGGAATAATAGCACATATAAGTGGGAAATATGTCTTGATTATTTACATTTTAAAAGTAAAATTCGAAGTGTTTTGCATTTAGATAGAATATTTTCAATGCTAGATAAATCATTGGGATTTAAAGTAATCAATTGATTCACTAGGTGGGCTTCAATCTCATTTTACTAACCAAACATGGTTACAATTTTGTCATGTTGCATTTAATGTTTGAAGTACTTGAAAGTGAAACTAAAAATCATCGTAGATGGACATTTTGATTAATACACATGCTTCATCATTTTATTATGCAATTTGGATTTGTTTAATGCATTAAGAGGATCGAGTTTTTCTCTCGAGGTGATTCAATAAAGTCTCGTATTTCATACTAAATACTCCATACATGATTTCCATAAGAATTACTTTGCACTTGTAAGTAGGTGACCGCTTGAACTAGCCATACTACAAAATGTGTAAGTAAGATGTCTTCAAAAAAGTAAATTGATTGTTCATATGGAAATCTCTCTAAAAAGTAGGCAATTTTAAAAAATGGCATTGAAAATGGCCTCTAAATGTAAAAATTATGCCATTTTGAGAAAAAATATAAAAAAATAACTAGGGTTTCAAATGGTAGGTGGAGGTTGATCAACATGTTGATAGGTGTATAACGAATTTGTTGAGTTATTAAAACAAACAAACAAACAAAATTTCCTTCCTTAATTTTATTTATAAGCTTACTTTTACAATTAAGTTACTTTTATAATGCCCCAAATGTGGGGACAGACAGACACATGAAACCCACAACAGCAATGACGTCAGTAGGTAGAACACCCCTCATGTTGGTGCTGACTCGACGTACATGTGGCCATGTGACAACCTGGATCAGACCACCACCCAGCCAAATCGTAGATGTGATGATGACTCCCCCACTCCAAGCGACGGTGGGCACATTTCTCCACGTAGCAGACGTCCTCTTGACAGTTAAGGTTGAGAAGGATGGGTACAGAGCATTAAAGGTCAACCTTAATGCATTTTTGGGTTCAGTGTCGAGGGCTCTTAGAATCCGTTAACAATCATCCCACCATTCTCATTCCTGCTCAGTCTGCTCTGCAATTTTGCCACTCCCCTCCGCCCAGATTGCTGCAAGCAGAGCCAATTTCCGCCACCATCCTTCACTCCACTCCAAGGCTCTCTGTTACTATCATGCCGCCATGCCGATGAGTCCCTCCCAAGGGTGGAAGAGGATGTGGAAAGGCAGGCAGAGACATTTCCTGACCGCCACCTTTCCATGCTCAGACGAGCTCTGAGGGGTTCGATGTTGAGGTCCCAGATGAGCTACAGGCAATGATAGATGATTAGGAGGATGATCTTTCACGCTCCCTCTCGGCCGCAAATTGTACCCCTTCTCATAGAGAAAACTATTGGATCATCAAGAACATGCTAACCAAAATCATTCTGTGTGCAGTCAACCTTCATGCCTCCTCTAAAGCTCCACCTGTCGACCACGCTCTGGAAGCTCAACCTGCTGGCCAATTTCAATCCGAGCCTGTGCCACCCTCAGTAAATTCCCCCCCCACTTTATTATGTTCAGGCACCACCCCCAGGACAACCAGTCATTGCTCTTCCTCACCCCACCTCCACCTCTTCACCTAGCCTCCCCCTGCTCCTACTCCCACGAGCACCACCCTCCATTCTCCCCCTCAACGCCAGTTTGCCAGGTCAAAAGGAAAGACTGTTAAGGCACTTCCACCCAGGAATTCGTCTCCTCTGTCGGTCAAGCAGCCTACCACCAACAACAAGGAAAGCTCGGAAGCGGAATACCCAATAGTGGAACACTCATCAGGAAGCGGCACAACTAGCAATGTCAATGGCTCAGGTGATGATGCAGAGGGCATGAAAGAACATGGCCTGCAGTGGGGTACCAGTTACTGCTGCCCAATCATTGGAATTCCCTTTGAAAAGATTTAATGCCAGGTTCAATGCTCCATTTTTCCTCTCCTGAGTTATTTTGTGGTATATGGCTCCTCAAAGAAGTTTGGTTTTTTGGTTTATTGCTCCTTAGAGCATTTTTGTTCAGGTTAAGTCAGGTTTTTAGTTCGCAAATAGTCATTATGATATGTAAGATCTGTTTTCCCCATATTCGGGAGGATCAAGCTGATATGCTCTCTCTATTTTTTCTTCCGTGTTCGACGAACACGCTGAATTGTACTTATACCTGTATTTTTATCTCTCCTTAATAGATTAGATCTTAACTTACAAAAAAAAAGTTACTTTTATAATGTAAGTGAACCCTTTTTTAAAATCAATGAGAAACACTTTATAATTTAAATTTCCATGCAAAAAAATAACTTGAGAAAATAACAACAAGTTAATTTTGACAGAGTGGCTAGTCCATGCCAAAGATAAAAATTGAGAAAGTAAATATGTTATAGGTTGAATATAGAAATTGATCAAACAGGAAAATGTAATAAGAACATGACAAGTTTATATAACTTTCATATCAATTAAGTATTTTCTCATACAAACACTAATATTAAAAATATGGAATTGATCACACCAAAGTCAGGATATCATATGTCAACATTAAAATCAAAATATCATATGTGAAGTGACAACAATTTGTATTTTTTCTTTAGTATACAAAAGTCAATGTTAGCATGTGAAAGTTGTCATATGGCACTCTTAGAAAATTTCATTTTAAATAGTTTGAATTTTATTTTTTTGTGTTTTAAAAGACTAAGTCACATGATCATGGATTTATGTACCATCGATAACCTCTTTGACCATTGAGGAAATGGAATGAGTAAAATTTGATAATTCTAAAAATGATTTTTAATTAAAAAAATAATAATAAATTGTATTTTATAAACATTGAAAAACCTTATAAAATTTCTAACATGAAATTGAACTAATGCTAATTTGAATATATGCCATAAAGTGAATATGCCACAAAGTGGCTAGTCCATGTCAAAGATAATAATTGTGAAAGTAAATAAGTTATAGGTTTGATAAAAAAAATTGAGAAAAAAATTGAGAAAAGTAGACATCATAAGAACATAACATGTTTATAGAATATGTCACCTCAATTAAGTATTTATTCTCATACAAACACATAAATAAAATATATAGATTTGGTCACACCAAAATCAAAACATCATCATATGGGAATTGACAACAATTTTGTTTTGTTTTGCTTTATAGTACAAAAAAATCAATAATGGCATGTGAAAGGTGCCACATGACACTCTTAAAAAATTTCATATTAAATGTTTTTAGGTCTATTTTTTGTATTTTAAAAATTAACTCACACTTTCATGGGTTTATGTCCCATTAATAACTTCTTTGACTAATGAGAAAATTGATGAGCAAAATTTAAAAATTTGCAAATTATTTTTTCAAATAAATCAATTTTACAAACATTGAAAAACTTTATAAAAATTTTTAATATGAAATTGAAACAATGCTAAATCAAAACATTTTGAATTGCAATGAAAAGTATACTCCATGCTTTGGCATGGACTAATAACACTATGTTATAACTTAAAGTTACATGCACATTTTTTAAAAGTAACATATTTGGACTCAATAATTCTAATTTTATAAACTTTCAACAAAGTGAGTTAATACAAAATATATATAACAAGTGTTAAAATATAGAAGGCATTTTTCAACTCTTTACCTTGAAGTGAGTGTTTACCCCAAAACCATTATTTTTGCCTCCATATCTAAATATAAATGATTATATCTTGGAAAAATGGAAACGTTTTAAGGTGAAACAAAAAGGGTTTCTAACTTAACACAATGGTCTAGATGCAATGGAGCGGTTATATTAGATTAGAAATGCTCAAAAACAATAAAATCTAGAAGTCCTTTATGCATACAATGACAAAAGTTCAATATCTCAATCAACAATACGAGTGGGTTTTCATAAGTGCTTTGATACAATGTTCAATAAACATTAGTTATCCACATAGGTCAAACACCTTAAGGAAAATGATCACACAAACAAGTCAAATACAATACACCAGTGTATTACATGGTTAAACACTCAAAGAGCTAAACAATCCTTGACCCAACAAACATAACCACTTGAGACAATATATTAATGCAAAATGAAAATAATTTACATATGAATTTTTCACAATCAATAATCAACAACTGAGCCTTCATGATATTTATATAGAGATCATGGACCAATTGAGTGCTAACATATCGATATACTTGTAAGAATTGAGGTGAAGATGAACCATTAGATCACTTTATATGAAGAAAACAATTATGACCATAAGATTGGATAACTACAAATGCACATTAAAAACACACTTTACTTAAGCATACACTAGACCAAGTCGATATGAACTAACTCTCAATTGTATAATATCATGACACAACAGTCACAACGAATTGATCATCTTCCATGTTCTAAGTCTCTCTTATTCCCTCAATTTTTGTACAGTATGGAATTCTCAGAATATGGAAAAATAGGAAACAAAGTATAATTACCTTTTCATGATTGTTGAGTCTCCAATTTGATGCTATTTTCACTGCCACATAACCCCTTTGCACCTATGATATCCCATCTTTTCACACTCTCATTATATTTTTGATATGTTGATTGATGATTCTTATTAGAAATTGTATCCAAAGCTAAAGGTGATTATGTTGTTCATTTAAATACCATTTCCATTATTTTTAGTGAATTAAAAGGATTAAGAGTTTATTATTACTAATTATTGTTGTGAGTTCAGTTCCTATAACAACAGTCATGTTCATACAACAACTATCCAATTCTTGCAACAAATTTGATAGTTATGATACTTGTGACCTTCAAGGGACAAATTGGGCACATAGGTGTAATATCCCGATTTTGAGCCCATTGCATTAAAATTGTACATGATGTAAATATCATTATTAAATCATGGAGAGGAGCTCAAGGACAAGGCCTTGTCATTGATTTAGCGTTTTATGTATCAGAAATTAAAATCGATACCTATGGTTTTCATGCTAGCCAGGCACAATATAAATTGAGACATCATGTAAATATGCAATTTAATAAAATACCCACAACTAGCTATGCAATGCAACAAGAAATGGGGGCATGATTTCAAAAGGAATAGGGATGAAAATTATTCAAACCCTTGAGCCAATAGTTTTAAGCCAAATGTCAATGAAAGAACCCATAAAAATATAAACTACCCATTTTGTCTTATGCACCCAATCATTTAATTCTTCCAGAAATTGGTTGAGGTAGTTAATGCATTGGGAATGGAGAGGTATGGAAGTCAATTTCGTATTGTGGAAATCCATGAATTTTGGAAAAATGTACGTTTGCTTGTGGGGCAAGAAAACACCCATAAATGGGTGCCCAAACCATTCCTCACCCACATTTTTCTCCTCCTAACGCAGTTGGAGCTAGTTGGGCATTTTCCCTCACGTTTTTCTGCTTGTTCCTCCAGTTTTTCATGGTTGGAAGTCTGTTTTTGTATTGCTCAGAGGCTGGGAAGAGAGATTCAAGATTTGGGTGTTTAGGGAGGTCGTTTTTTCCCCTGTAATTCCCATAAACATTTGTTGAAATCAAATTGCTCTCCCAGGGTTGATTTCCCCATCTACCATTTCATTTTTTGTTGCCAAAACGTTTTCTTCATACCCAACACTTGTGTTTTGATGTTATGTGCATCCTTGTTTTGGTATGAACTATGAGTAAGAATCGGGAGTGGAAGAGGACCAGAATTGGCTTGATAAACCTAGTGAAGAGAGGAACCTCACAGAAAGATCAAAAGGGGCCGGTTAATCTTCTATGCACACCTTGAAGAACACTAGAAGGGAAGGTATGGCCTGAGGTACTATGTAGCAGTGAAGGGAATGCTTGCTTGTGTTGGGTGTATAGGTATTATGGAGGCCAATCTAGATAGATCTTGTGCAGGTGTCCATATCTATGTGGTCGAGCTCACTAGCTTAGCAATTCTTCCTTTCCACTGCCTTAGCAGCTTGATAAACCCAATTGTGGATTGGCTTGGATGAACCTTGGTGTATATTTGGCTATGTGTGAGCCCGTTGTTCCCCTTTTCCTTGTGAAAATCATGCCCAACTTGGGGGTGGAAGTTATGCGATTGATGAGCACAACTGGCCTATGGTTGGGTGGAATGTTGCAGCAACATAGCTAGTTCCGGGACAACTCATTTTCAAGATAAGTGCTCTCTTGTATAGATCCCACAATGTATTTGTTTAAAATTTTTTTATGAACATATTGCATGATATTTGCTTCCACTGTATATTATTGCATTATGCATTTGCATATGTATTTTTACTTTCAATGCATTATGTTTATGTTCATGGGGCTAGATGCCCAATTAGATAGTAGCATTGCATTCGTCGCGTCCTCTCCTCGGTGAAAGAGGGGAGGGGACGTGACAATAGGTTTTGATGGAAAATGTATCAATATGGTTTCCTGCTCTTAAAATCATGCTTAGGTCACATATGACATCTCAAATCCATGGTCAATTGTTCCTGCAACAACACAATCTTATAACAGTCACTTTCAAGTTCCTGTGGCACAATCCTTCTCTTGCAACACCATCCTTGTTCCTCATACTTCCATGTGTATAATGAAGAAACAAACATAGATATGATAAAAGTATGTTTCTAGATTGTAATGTGTTCATCATATCATGCCCAGGTCACATGTGTGAATCTCTGAAGCACTTGGTTAATGAGTTGGTCTAAATTTGTAGTAGCTTTCAAACAATCAACTTCTAGCATGATTTTAAACATGCAGATAGAGATGAATCAAGAAAATATAAAACATGGGTTTTGTTCAAAGAGCACCACATTAAGAAACAATAGGGTAGTTTTCCAAAATTCAGTACGGTTTGAGATATCTTAGTGGATCTTAAAAAAACTTTCATGATTTTGTCCTAAAATCCTATAGTGTACTACTAGTTATATGTTCATGATATCATGGGTTGGAATAATTTTTCCTCCTTGAGATAAGAACATGAGTGATGATATAAAAAATACTTCAGCTAAGTCAAATATGTCATCCATATCTTGGGGTCATAGATCCATTTATTTAGGGATTGGTTTTATCCCTTGTAAGATCTTTTGCTCTCACAAAATGCATGTATAAATATGATGAAAAAATCATTCTTTAAGGGTAATTAGATTGGAGTTTAGGAGATAAAGGAGAAACATACTCAGACATGCTTGTACTCTTTCATTCAATGAATTAAAAAGCAAGTTCTTATGTATCTTTGAATATTGAATTTCTGATTTTTTCTCATATTAGTGGGCATATTTATGATATAAGGTATGGACCTCTTCCTCTCAGAAACACTACCCTAGTCTGTTGTTGTTTGCTTATAGATTTGTGTGTCTATAATCTCATTTTTATGCATTAAGCGTGTCATATACTTGATATATTTTTCATGTAGTAGTAGGCTATGTTCCTGCAACAATGTTCATGTTGTTGTTCTTGTTCCTACAATGCCCTGGTTCATGTTCATGTAGTGCTTTTTATTTCTTGTAACTTTTTAGTATGTTATAGAGAAAATATTTCTATGGATTAGGGAAAAACCACAATAGATAAGGTGACACCAAAAATCAACTCAATTCCCAAATACTATATAAACATGAAATGCTAACATTAAAAGGATAAGACCCTTACCTCAACCAGATGTTTGAAGAAGATTGTCACTGAGCTCTCAATCCAGTGCTCTTCACCTACAACTTTTCCTCAGCAACCAGGGCATGCAAGAATATAAAATGTATATAAATTGTTAGCACATAATCTAGCATATTCCATGAACATATTAAGCAAATATACCTAGTGAAAATAATATAAAGCTTTGCAACATGAATTGGACAAGAAAATAGTATTTATATTTGTTAAATTCCAATGAAGCATATGATCATCACCTGCATGAATTCAAATGAGAAGAGAAGATTGTAGAAGAGAGAGAAGAATTTAACATAGATTGATCAATTACTCATGGAAGAATTGTACACACATAGAGACAAAATTGGAATAATATGATTATATTCATGAATCAGTGAATAATATGGAATACACTGGTTGTACATATAGGAGAATTCGAATGCCTAAGATAGGATTCAAATCTACAAACTCAGACCAACTCCGAAGATAATTCTGTGTGGGAAAATCACCACTGAATCTCACTAATGCAACTTTGGATAACTAAATTAGTCTACAATCAGTTAACTGATGACGGTAGGTGAGAAACGGTGCCCACACTCCCTTAAATCATGCAAACTAGCGCTAGGCTAATTAATTGTGATCTAACTGGTAGTAACTGGAACATAATTGAACATGACTAATTACCTACCAATATCAATTGAAGGAGAATTTTGGTGGCACTTAGAGTGGGTTCCTAAATTATAAGGATTAGTCCCTATGGCTCCTAAACTCATGCAATCAGGTGCAATAAGTGGAAGATGTCCCCTAGATGTGTCCCCCATTCCCTAGTGGTGATGAAAAGATCCTGAGATAGGAAAATAGACAATTAGACTATGTGGTCAAAGGGATGATTAATAATAATCCCAACTCCCCCCCTTAATCTCGACTGTGGAAAACCTGGGCCTTGGAAACTACGACCAAAGATCACCCATACAATCTAAATGCAAAATAATAACTGCTAAAAAATCGAGGAAATGGGGAAAACCTAATGAGAACCCCCCCCCCCCCCTCCCCTCAAAATAAGCAAGAAAATAAGGATCAAGCTTTCATATCAAGAGAAAATTTCCTCTTGAATAAAAAAACTTGTGAAAATATTTCTGCTACCTGCATCTCTATGGCGCAGTGAAGCAGTGTGATGGTCCTTGTGTGCACTAGTATCATGGGATTGTGCATGTGAACCTCTCCATATTCTTCCAATCTAATGATAGATATGAGAAGGAATGTTTCCTTTGTCTCTTCTTTCTGGAGGAAGAGTGGCAGGATCCAATTTGTTCTTCTGTGAGCAGGGTTGTTGATCAGTCCTTACCATCATGTAGGATCTCACTGGGAGCTTGTTGCACCTCTCTGAAGGAAGTGAACTTTCTTGACATAGCGCAAGGTTCTCTTTCTAAAATAGGGATCTTGTTCTCCTCATGTCAAATGGCTCTCTAGTCATGTTCACAACTGCCTCACTAACCTTTTGTGCACATTTAGGCCTAGGATTGGGAGTGGGGGATGGATATGGATCTGGATGATTGTGAAATTCATATTCAATTTCATCAACTGATTCAACTTGGTCCTCTACTTCAGATTTTGAATCTAAAACACTAATGGAAACATTATCATATATAAAAGGATTAGATAGAATGGTTTTACCTCCCCTTTCAAACGACAGCTGAGACTGTATTGGATTTGAGTATGGAAGAAAGTGTGATAATTCTTATGCCTTGGAGGCATGGTTTGCAACACCCTTCATTATAATATTCCCAGTTGAGATATTTGATATCTCCACCGAATCAGGACCGAATACCACTCCCTTTGGTGGGCTAGTATGTGTCATTTGGTATACAAATAACAAATTTGGAAATAAAGAGGGCACATGGAGTACATCTTTGAACATTCCATGTTTTAACTTGATTGAACCCTTTCCTTCAGCTCATATTTGAGTGTCATCACCCATATGAATACTCAGACCATCAATAATTTGTAATGAACAAAATGACTCTTTGGATGCAACCATATGATTGTAGGCTCCTGAATAAATGAGGAAGGCATGTGATTTTGAACATCTATCCTTCATTGCATGGCATCTCTCATCGTGATCTTCAGTCTTTTCTCTAGAGTTAGTATTCCTTTCGCCTTAAGGGAGGGAAATATTCTGTTACTCAAGGAGTTTTTCCATCTGATCAATGTTCTTCTTCATACAATACTTCTCTGTATGGTTTCCTTTCTTACAACAAGAGCACTTTCCCTTTTCAGACCTTTGATGTTTTTCATTCCTAGAGCCCGAGGCTCTGATGGATCAAACTCGTATTTAGGTTAAAATTCAGTGTTTATTTTCTCTTTACCTTTCTGCTTCCTTCTTTCTTGTGCATTCCTTGTCTCACCAGCTAAGAGATCTTGATTTGGAGAGGCTCTAAGGGTTCCCATCTATATCATCTTGTCTTGTTCTTGGATTAGAGACTCTATGAAGGCATCGAGGGATGTAATTCACCAATTAGGAGTAGTCAGTCTCCCAAAGTGAAAAGTAGATACAAACACTAAGAAGTCTGAGGCAAGTTTGCTCAATATGGAGAGTACCAATTGCTCATCCTTCTTCTCAATCTCGCATTGCTTGCATTGCATGACCAATGATTTGAATTTAGTGAAGAATAGTTGTATTGTGTCAAATTTACTGGGTTGTAGTGTTATCAACTCATTCTCCAGGATATGGCCCCTCATCTCACCTTGTTTTCCAAACAAGGATTTGAGTTTATCCCATACCTCTTTCGGAGTCTTGAGTCCATCAAAATGGAACAATAGCTCTCAGCTAGAGATGTGGATGCACATGTACCCAAAATCTTCGGAAATCCTATCCAGATGCTTTGATTTTTTAATATACTACTGGGGTTCGACTACTCTACCCATGGTTATCATGTATAGACCTTTGTTATGCAAATAAATCTGCATATCTTCTCTCTAATCAAGGTAATTGAAGGATGTAAGGATTCTGGGTGCGAGAGCTGCTGAATTATCCATTTCATAGCTATATTGATCAACAATTCTTCAAAAAATATTTGAATGTACCTACAAAAACACTTCAATTCACATTAATTTATCTCAAAAAACCTTCACTTTGACATGTGCACTTTCACTGAGTACATCACACCTAGATAGACTTCTCTGGACATAATTCAGAGGGAGCAATGCAATTATTCCAGGAATTATGTCGAAACTCAATGGATTCTGGTGCATCAATGGGATTTTCTAAGGTTCAAGGATGGAATGGATACCTTCTCTGATACCATGTAAGGCTTGTTATTACACCAAAACCTGCAGATATTGGTAAAGATTTGAAACCAAGCACAAGGCCCTATTACCAAGAGTGGCAATAAGTCCACATTTTTTTTATATTCTCAGAATGGGGTGCAACAGTTATAACATGTGATTGTACCGATACTCCAACACTATTAATATAATAAATAGAAGTACATAGTCACAACCTTCTGTTGGAAACTTGTTGGAACCAAGAAATTAAGTTCCTCCACCTAGGCCTCCACCACTTCAATACTCCATATAATGGAAATATCACGAGTTCAAGTTGGAGTAATTGGGTTCCTCTTTCATAAGATAGGGAAGAGATTGGGAGATGAACATAAGAGAGGTTCAATCTTACAAGGACAAAGGGATGCAGACTCAAGGCATGACAATGTGGAAAAATTTCTCCAGAGTTTACTTGCTCTCAAACTTTTTCCTCCTTAAATGCTTCACAATGGCTCAATATATATCCCTCAAAGGAGATGGAGGGTCAAATTGGATCGTTTTCTAGTATATGGAAGTCCAATAATCATAATTGTCGCAATTTGGCAAGAAAAACTTGAAACATTTCTAATTTTGAGCATGAAACCAAATGCACGTGGGCTGTAGTGGTGCAAGATGCGTACACACGTGATATAGTACTACTGACCCATGTACACCAACAAAAATATGGTTTTGGGGGGGTTTAAATGAGAAAGAGGAGTATGATGAGTCTATTGAGGGATAAGGTATGCCATTAAGGTGTGTTTCATAGGATGTGGAAAATCCTACTATAATAGATGACCCCTAATGTATGAGTTCAGAGGGGTGATCACAATGGATGGAATGAATTATAAATCTCAGAAGTGGAGTAGTGGAGGCCCATCCAGAAGCGCTAGCCACTAATCATAATATTACAATATTGACCTTGTACACATGCTTACATATATGAATTACATAATAGTCCCATGTGCATATACATACAATAGGTGTCCATGGCCATGGATAGGCAGTACACAATAGACATATGTAAAAAATGGCCATATCCATGAACAACACACAATGGATTCTAGTCTCCAAGACATCTGATATATACTAGAGTGCAATCTGCTCTACCATGAGAACTAAGTTCCCATAGGTACTGTCACAATCAAGGATAGTAGCATATAGGATGATGCCACTATAGTCTAAGGTATTCTATACAAATCGCCAATGGTACATGTCTCATCATGTGAATACAGGTACTGAAGTTGAACATGATGAAACATCGTCTGATTACCAGCCATTAAGGTATACCGTTAACCAATATGAGACAGACCACCAATGATGAAAATAGGTGTCAAGGAAACAAGTACATTCAATAAGTCTGAATAAAGGTGTTGAGGTCGAACACTTGTAGGTTTCGTTCGATTTTTTTGGAGGTTTCGTTCCTAAGGTGTTAACTACATCATTGGTCACATTTTATATGTGTTTTTCCAAGTTTATCATGTAAACAGGTGTTGGCTCGTTGAACTTTGTAATGGGAAATAAGCTTGCTGTACCGGCTGGCAATTTCTTGCTTTCAAGAGCATCTGTGGCACTTGCCTCATTGAAAAATACAGAGGTAGTAGAATTATTGTCGAAGGTGTTGGAGCATCTTGTCACTAGTGAGATAATGCAAATGACAAATACAACTGAACAACGCTGTAGCATGGAATATTATATGCAGAATATTTTTTACAAAACGACATCATTGATGGCTAATAGTTGCAAGGCTATAGCTCTTATTGCTGGTCAGCCAGCAGAAGTTTGCATGCTTGCATATGATTATGGATGTAATTTGGGATTAGCATATCAGCTATTTGATGATGTTCTTGACTTTACTGGCACAACAGCTTCACTTGGCAAGGGGTCTCTTTCTGACATGTGTCAGGGGATTGTTACCGCTCCAATATTGTTTTCTTTGGAGGAGTTTCCACAATTGCAAGATTTAATCAATCGAAAGTTCAAAAAACCCTGGAGATATTGATCTTGCCCTTGAATTTCTTGAAAAACGTGATGGAATAAGGAAGGCAAAACAACTTGCAGCTGAGCATGCTGGTTTTGCTGCATTTTCTGTTGAATCTTTCCCACCATTTGAGTCAGAATATGTTAAATTATGTAGGAAAACATTAATTGACCTCTCTGAGAAAGTGATCACCAGAACAAAGTAATGCAGGCTTCATATTAATCAAGGGAAAATACAGTAAAGAAATATCCATCTTATTTTGATAAAGGGCCTTTTCTATCTCTGCTCCTGTTCCAGTAAGAAATTTAGGGCATTATTTGGATAAGTTTTGTAGCTTGCTTGGTCTAGGAAAGCTTCCTCATCATTCTTTTGATTTAATTCATTAAAACCTTTTATGCCTGCATTGGAGATAATTCTCCTATTAGGTGTACTGTATATGTATGTCATTTGCATCAGCACATGAAGTCAAATTAACTTCAGCTGGTGAACAGGGTGAACCTTCTTGTGAATTGGTTCAAGCCTTAGCAGAATAAGTTCTACTGATGGTTGCCATCTTCAATCTGCACAACAGAGCCCTATTTGTGAAGGAAATGATTTGATATTGTCTATGCCATCATGTAAACCTTCATTTCACAATGAAGACATAGAAATATTGCTTGATTCAATGACTACTGCAAGGTTCAAGGAGAATCTCACAGAAAAGAAGTGCCTTATTGTAAGCAAAAGTTCTCAAACTATAGTGGATGTAAGCTGTTCAAAATCAGAGAAATATGCTGAAGATAAAGCTGAGATTTTCTGGTTTATTCTGCAATATAACCAACCTTACACAACTCAGGTTCGAATCGGCATGGCATTTCAGGTAGATGTTCCAAAATGGACTGGCAAGGTTAAAGATGATGCAGAAAGCTTGTTTCTGGGTGAGCCCTTTGAAAAGGAGGGTGCACAGCATAAATTTATGAATGATGTATGGAAAAATGGTTGGCAACCTGTTCAGTCAGTTTTTCCTGGCTCAGATGAAAAAGAGGATATTGAAATGCAAAGATTATTGAGAATTCTGCTCTGTTTTTCCTGTTTCGGGTTACTGAAATTGAATGAAGACCACGAGCGGATGGAGAGGAATTTTAGAAGAAAAAAAAAGATTTTTGGTTCATAAGATACCTATTTACAAAAACCTCTCTCAGTTTTGCAACATATATCAAGGTTTGAAATATTCAGTTTAATCTTGCGGCCTATTTTTCAGGGTTTTTAAATATTTAATATTTTCCTGTTTTAGAGTTCATCTTGCGGGGCATATTTTGATTTATTGGAGATGAATTTTTAAAAACAAAGAGAGGGTTTTGTCCATAATGGAACCATTCACAAAAACCTCTCTCAGTTTTTACACAAGTGTCACGAATTGAGAGATATGGAAGCTTATTTGACACCTATTTTTCAGAAATTCGCCATATTTGCCAGGAATCCGATTTTGCTATTTTTAGTTAATTAGTTGAAGTTAGTTAATGTAACTACTGGGTAGTTTCAATTTAGACCTAATGAAGGGAATATAGAACTAATTATTTGTAATTATAAAAGAGGGACAAGGTTACAGAAGAGGGGTTCTACTTTTTGGCTGGCTAGAGGAGGTCTCCTGACTTGTTGAGAAGTTAAGTATATGACTCTCATGTGTATTTGATGAATAGATTATGAAATATATGCTCCATTTTAACCTTCAGTCTGTGTTTTGGCTTCATTTCTAGCTTGTTTAGCTACACAATTGGTAAATTCATTGCTGGTTTATGGTTTCTTTCCTTGTAATGCTTGCCTGTTGTGAATGAACTTCAAAGTTATGTTCTGTTGGTATATGGTTATTATATTATGCATCTCTGTTCTTCTTTACTTATGATTTAGTTCCTATTTGGATTATGAATGTATTCCCTTTGGTCACCAAACTTTACAACCAGAAAAACCTTTCAGAAACCCTAAACCCTAGTTTTGTTTGATTGAATATTTGAGATTGTGTTGGATTGTTTCTTTGTGGCCTGGAAACAATTTCTGGCACAAACATCTTTGGCACCGTTGCCGGAGAATGAAGTTGAAAACAATTTTTTCCCTGGGATACTTATCATTTCACTGGTTTTAAGAGGTGAACTTAAACCAGCACATCTTTAAGGCTACTTTTCACCAGTTTGTCACAGTGGCTAATAGGGGAATTGGAACTAGAAATAGGCCTATTTCACCTTTGTAGCTGGGTGTTTCAGACCCAGAACAGATACTGAAAACAACTAGAAGAATTAGAAAGTTTCAGTCATCCCCAGCTTTATGCAGCCCTAATTAATCTGAACTACTGTCACCCCTTCCTCTTTGTGAGGAGAAAAAAAAACAAAATCTATCTTGACAAATTGATTGGCGACTCCACTATTTCAAGATGCAGAGGCCAATGTCCATGGAAGCTATTTTGGCTCGAAGGTTTGCACCATGGGGGCTTCACTTGTTAACCAATATCCTATCATGTTAGTTCATATTGTGGGTTTTAAAATTATTAAAAATTGAACCAATATATTACAGGTATTGGGGGGATGAGGGGTTTAAGGTGGGGGTGGGTAGGGTGGTTTATAAGGATTGAGGTATAAAAAAGGGTGGGGAGGAGGTTTTAAGTATTGGGAGGGGGTTTCAACAAAAAGAGTTTGGGTCAATATCTTTGGAAATTAAGGGTATTCTTTAATATCCCACGATCGCACGTGCTATGTGAGATGTTCACTAAGTGAAGTCCCCGTGGTTTGCACCTTTCAATTTTTTTGATATTCTAGGTTTTCCAAATTCAATACCTACTATGGATGTTTGGGGAGATTGTCTTCCACGGTTTAGAGAAAGCAAAGAGGATAATCCTTTAGATCACCTCTTCAGATTTCATCAATGTATGGTCCAGTTAAATATACAGCATGAAGATGTGCTCATGAAGATGTTCATGTATTCACTTGAGCAAGATGCACGAGATTGGTGTTTTTCTCTTCCCACTGCTAGCATTTCCTAACTGAAAGAATTCCAGACATGTTTTCGGAAACATTGTAAGTATGTGTTCTCAACTGAACTCTTTTTTAAAGATTGTTGTGAGCAGGCTGATGTTTATAATACAATTTCTGATTCAAAAAATCATGATGATGAGTACAATCAAGGGTTGAAAACATGCCATGAAGAAGTTGAAGTTTCAGAATTTGTTGAAGATGAAGAGGTAACATTTTCAGATACTGCTGTCAAGGAAGAATTCCATGACCATTACGATAATCAAGTTGTTGTTTTAGGTTAGGTTGAGGATTATTCAAGTAATGAGATCAGCAGAGATAGTTTGGAATATTTTCATAATGATTTCAACGGTCATAATAATCATTTGAATACTAATCTTGTTGAAGAGAAATTTCTTGTTCAACAAACTGTTGGAAATCATTGTTGTGTTAAAGATCAGCTTTGTATTGAAGAAAAATACGAACCTTTAGCATCATCATTCGAAATTTCTCCGAATGCTCCTTGTTATGATGAAGAGATTAGGGTTCCAAGACAAGAATTCTGTGATGAATTAGATTCTATTCCTTTTTGTTTTGATACCAAAATCGATGAAGGCCAGACTGTTTGCATTTTTTCAGAAGTTGCTTATATTCATGGTTATGACAAATATGATGTTCAAAATCATTATGAAGATGCTCTAATTTTTAATAAATATGATGACGAAATTGAAAAGAAAGACCCAAAAATCTGTGAGGTGCATGATATGTCACAATCTGATCAGCAGATTCAAGAATGCATTCAGTCTATTATCCTTGAACAACAAAATCCAATCCATGATAGTCATTCATTTGAAGACGGTGTGGAAAAGGAGGTTCAGAGTGTTGACATTATTGATGATACTATCCAAAAAATTATGGAGAAAATTCAGGCTGATCCTGATGTATTTTTTCGCCAATGCCTGCTTGATATTCATGGAACAAAATATTCTTATGGACAGCCTATCTGTTTCATAGAATAGGAAGAGGTAACTTACGGAAATTTTTATGATCCAGTAGCAGATTATTTAGAGTCAATACTAAGTTATAAATCTGTTATTTCAGAGACACCATTTAATGAAAGTGAGTATAAGCTGTTAAATCTTTGCTCTTCATGTTTTCCAATATTTCTGATTATATATATATTTGGAGTTGGAAACAAGTTTTGGTGGGTTGATGAAATTTTTTCCTGGTTACATTGGAAATGGGATTACAATTTGATTCAGTAAATGGAAGGTTCCTCACGAAAGAGATTTGATTTTCATTGTATATATCAGTGTGTGAAGGATTGAATAAAGACTCCATAGCCCAATAGATGTTTTGCAGAAAAGCAGGCAGTTTTGGTTACAGAAGGCACTAGTCTACAGGTTCTTGAAGCCTCACAGGGAGGACTTCATCCCGCAGCAGGAGCCAGATGTTATAGACTGTTTTTGTTTACTATTTTCGAACCATTTGCTTGTCTTAAAACTATGATTTTCTTGTTGTTTTTAAGTTTTGACCTTGGTTTCTTTTAAAATATTTTTATTTTGGCCTTAGGTTTATAGTTGATTTTACATCTTTTCTTTTTAATTTTTGCTGAATTTAATTAATTTCATGGTTTTTATGGGCTTATTGGATGCATATATTTCTAAAAAGTTCTAAAGAAATAGCATAAGACATTACTTAAACTTATTTACCAAAAAAACAACACTTAGTTTGGAGTTCTTGTTTAAAAATCACAAAACAGGGATTCTTGTAGCGTTAGCAAGAAAAAATTACACTAGGGCGCTACAAGAAAATCGTTTTTGCCAAAACGGTCATTTTTCAGTCCGATTTTTTTGGGGGTTTCGTTCCTAAGGTGTTAACTACATCATTGGTCACATTTGATATGTATTTTTCCAAGTTTATCATGTAAACAGGTGTTGGCTCGTTGAACTTTGTAATGGGAAATAAGTTTGTTGTACCGGCTGGTGATTTCTTGCTTTCAAGAGCATCTGTGGCACTTGCCTCATTGAAAAATACAGAGGTAGTAGAATTATTGTCGAAGGTGTTGGAGCATCTTGTCACTGGTGAGATAATGAAAATGACAAATACAACTGAACAGCGCTGTAGCATGGAATATTATATGCAGAAGATTTTTTACAAAACGACATCATTGATGGCTAATAGTTGCAAGGCTATAGCTCTTATTGCTGGTCAGCCAGCAGAAGTTTGCATGCTTGCATATGATTATGGATGGAATTTGGGATTAGCATATCATCTAGTTGATGATGTTCTTGACTTTACTGGCACAACAACTTCACTTGGCAAGGGGTCTCTTTCTAACATGCGCCAGGGGATTGTTACCACTCCAATATTGTTTGCTTTGGAGGAGTTTCCACAATTGCAAGATGTAATCAATCGAAAGTTCAAAAAACCCTGGAGATATTGAGATTTCCCTTGAATTTGTTGAAAAAAGTGATGGAATAAGGAAGGCAAAACAACTTGCAGCTGAGCTTGCTGGTTTTGCTGCATTTTCTGTTGAATCTTTCCCACCATCTGAGTCAAAATATGTTAAATTATGTAGGAAAACATTAATTGACCTCTCTGAGAAAGTGATCACCAGAACAAAGTAATGCAGGCTTCATATTAATCAAGGGAAAATACAGTAAAGAAATATCCATCTTATTTTGATAAAGGGACTTTGCTATCTCTGCTTCTGTTCCAGTAAGAAATTTAGGGCATTATTTGGATAAGTTTTGTAGCTTGCTTGGTCTAGGAAAGCTTCCTCATCATTCTTTTGATTTAATTCATTAAAGCCTTTTATGCCTGCATTGGAGATAATTCACCTATTAGGTGTACTGTATATGTATGTCGTTTGCGTCATCACATGAAGTCAAATTAACTTCAGCTGGTGAATAGGGTGAACCTTCTTGTGAATTGGTTCAAGCCTTAGCAGAATAAGTTCTACTGATGGTTTCCATCTTCAATCTGCACAACAGAGTCCTATTTGTGAAGGAAATGATTTTATATTGTCTATGCCATCATGTAAACCTTCATTTCAGAATGAAGATATAGAAAGATTTCCTGATTCAATGACTGCTGCAAGGTTCAAGGAGAATCTCACAGAAAAGAAGTGCCTTATTGTAAGCAAAATTTCTCAAAGTATAGTGGATGAAAGCTATTCAAAATCAGAGAAATATGCTGAAGATAAAGCTGATATTTTCTGGCGTATGCTGCAAGATAACCAATCTTACACAACTCAGGTTCGAATCGGCATGGCATTTCAGGCAGATGTTCCAGAATGGACTGGCAGGGTTAAAGATGATGCATAAAGCTTGTTTCTGGGTGAGCCCTTTGAAAAGGATGGTGCACAGTATAACTTGATGAATGATGTATGGAAAAATGGTTGGCAACCTGTTCAGTCAGTTTTTCCTGGCTCAGATGAAAAAGAGGATATTGAAATGCAAAGATTATTGAGAATTCTGCTCTGTTTTTCCTGTTTCGGGTTACTGAAATTGAATGCAGACCACAAGATTATGGAGGGGAATTTTAGAAAAAAAAAAGAGGTTTTTGTTCATAAGATACCCATTTACAAAAACCTCTCTTAGTTTTTCAACATCTGTCAAGGTTTGAAATATTCAGTTTAATATTTGAGGCCTATTTTTCAGGGTTTTTAAATATTTAATATTTTCCTGTTTTAGTGTTCATCTTGCGGGGAATATTTTGATTGATTGGAGATGAATTTTTAAAAATCAAGAGAGGTTTTTTTCCATCATGGACCCATTCACAAAAATCTCTCTCATTTGTTACACAGGTGTCATGAATTGAGAGATATGGAAGCTTCTTTGACACCTATTTTTCAGAAATTCGCCATATTTGCCAGGAATCCGATTTTGCTATTTTTAGTTAATTAGTTGAAGTTAGTTAATGTAACTACTGGGTAGTTTCAATTTATACCTAATGAAGGGAAGATAGAACTACTTCTTTGTAATTATAAAAGAGGGACAAGGTTACAGAAGAGGGGTTCTACTTTTTGGTTGGCTAGAGGAGGTCTCCTAACTTGTTGATAAGCTAAGTATATGACTCTCATGTGTATTTGATGAATAGATTATGAAACATATGCTCCATTTTACCCTTCAGTCTGTGTTTTGGCTTCATTTATAGCTTGTTTAGCTACACAATTGGTAAATTCATTGCTGGTTTATGGTTTCTTTGCTTGTAATGCTTTCCTGTTGTGAATGAACTTCAAAGTTATGTTCTGTTGGTACATGGTTATTATATTATGCATCTCTGTTCTTCTTTACTTGTGATTTAGTTCCTATTTGGCTTATGAATGTGTTCCCTTTGGTCACCAAACTTTACAACCAGAAAAACCTTTCAGAAACCCTAAACCCTAGTTTTGTTTGATTGAATATTTGAGATTGTGTTGGCTTGTTTCTTTGTAACCTGGAAACAATTTCTAGCACAAACAGGTAGGAAAACAACTTCATGTGATTATGGAACACACTTATAAAGGGATTGCCAACATGCAAAGTCAAGATATTTGATGAATGATTGACTTAGGTTTATAGAGTTCCTTTGAACAAGAGCATGAAATGGATGGATAAACTTAGGCATCATACAATCAAGGCTGAACATTGACACAAATCTATAATGCAGAGGGAATCAACAGAGTTTCCATAGGGTCTGGAAGCTTAACCAATTACAGGATTAAACCCTAAGTAATGGTTCCAGATTCTTAAGGTCAAACTAAACCCAAACCTTGATGGATAGACTCAAAAATTGGTGTCGTGTTCAAAGGAAACATGACTTCTTCTAATATAAGACAATATCATTTTCTCGTACGGATTTTTATGTTTTTCATTTTTTTTTGTCTTTTTCATATTATAGAAGCCTAAAAAAGAATAAAAGAATGCTTATGGTACAAATGAGAGGAAACGAGTGTCACAGAAAAGAAAACTAGTTCTATGCAGTGGAACATACCTATGCTCAATGAAAGGGAATGCATGCAGGATTAGGACACTCAGGGGGATGTTTCCTCTAAGGTAAGGGAAAATCAAGCTGCAAAGGTTAAATGATAGGCTTTTCTTTGCTAGGGTTGAGAGTTTATTAGGTAATTTGTCTTATAACAATAAAGCAGGAGCCAACATTAGGCTAAAAAATGCAAGAATATTAATGATATGAAATTACAACTTGATATAAAGGGAGTCCCTGTGGGTGATGTCCAAAATTAAAGATCAAAAGAAACATGAGGTTTCCACGCAAGGAAATGGCAGGAATATAAGGGACTCCCAGACCTAGGGATGAGCTGCAACATTGGAACCAAATGACAAGATGGGTTCTAAATAGGGTACCTATGATCGAGAAAGCACTACCGCTTAAATAATGACAGCTCTATCAACAACTTGAAAGTTTTGTGTCACTAAAAAGCGGGTGTAATATCTATATCTAGATATTCTAAATATTACTCAAGTGAATAATCAACCAATAGAAAATAATTCCATATCGAAAATATAAAATAAATATTGAATATCAATGATGATTTACACGAGAAATGATGTTTGTATAAATACCCATGCAAGGGTTGCCTTGGTGATGAGATGCCACCTTTCATAAGGTTCCTCTTCATTTACCTTTTCATTTAATTATTTTATTAATTTATCAATATTATTAATATTTATTAATGCATATATATATATATTTTTTTATGAAAGAAAAAAAGCTGATTTTTATTAATCAAAAGTTGCATACTAGATATAGTATGTGTTCTGTTCCTACTATATGCAGAATTACAACATGTTCTTACATCTATTCTGATGTAAAAGTTCCTCCCTTATGGGATCTGAAAAGACCAGTATATTCCTAAAAGACTGATTGTCTAGCTGGCTGGAAAATATACCCATGTAGGCCTGCTTTCTGAACAAAACCGTTCCATTCTCCGAACTGTACATAGACTGATCGACTGAGATTTTGTTTCCTTCATGTGCGTGAAGTCTATTTGCTTCACTGTCAAAAACTATATACTTCGAATTTTAAGAGGCTTTAAAGTGGTGGATTTATATAAGGCCTGTGCAGATATTCCGTGGCCTTTGAATCCTTTGTTTCCAAAATTTTCCATTCACCCTAACGCAATGTCAGACCTTTCTTTGAGAGCTTGTCTGCCTCCTTATTTCGCTCCCTGTAAACATGAGTGAAAGAGATTGTTTCAAAAAATGAGAGAGATTGGGTTTCTCTTCATATAATGCATCTAGAGAAGCAATTCTACATTTCTGAGTCTTATTCATCCAATTTATAACCACCATTGAGTCACCAAAAACTTGTAACTGTCTACAATTTCTTTCGATTGCAAAACAAAGGAGAAGTTTCAAATTCTTGAGTTATGCATAGTTGTTGGTTCCAGTTCCCAGTCCCAAGGATATTTGAAAATAATGACTTTGATTTAGAAACAAGCAAGCACCTCCTCCACATACTGAGTTTTGGGAGGCGCCATCGAAGAAAGCCCAAGGAGTGTTTATGTTCACTAGTTCAGGGACAACAATTATTTGGGGGGGGGGGATGTTCTTTGCTTGGGGAAAGTATGAGATTATATCCAAGCCCCTTCTTGCTACCTCTTCAGGTGAGCTGGCTTTTTCTTGGAAAATGACTTTGTCCCTGGCCAACCATAGACCTCAAATGTGTATGAGTGGGAGGGTTTTTTGCTAGGTTGTTTGAGGGGATGTTGACCAATCCTTCCAGGATTATTCAACTGTGCTGCCTTTCCAACTGTAGTTTGAGGATGTGAGATATTTGGAATGCTCCCACACATGTTTGGAGAAAGAACGGTGCAAGAAGAGGTGATTTGAATTTTCCTTGGCATCCTTGCATAGGCTGCACCAACCTGGGCCTGCTATCTGTCGTTTCTGAAGATTCTCCCATGTTGGGATTTTGTTTGCAAGGACACACCATGTGAAGATTTTTGCCTTTAGAGGGCATTTTTTCTTCTGAATCCCTTTTTGCCACCACATTCATCTCTCTTGGAAGAGTTGCGAACAGAGTTTTTGATAACCAATCTTTGGGGTGTAATTTTCGAATTGAGCTTTTTCCCAAATCAGCTCATCTTCTCTGTTTGAAATCCGGATGTGAGAAGATTGTAGAGATAGAGTGTACTGATCCCAAATGTTTTCCCATTGTTCTGGAAGCTCCAAATCTTGACTCTTCCTCCAACCTTGATGCCATATGTTGGTTGAAGTAGGGTCTACAATTTGATTTAAATGGTAGCAACCCTTTTGATGAATAAGATGAATTAAAGGTTGGGGAAGAATGTTATTTTGGGCACTACCTGGACAAGGATCTGCCCCTATTCTAAATTTTGTACTGTCCCCTACCTTCCAAACCAATCCTTTTGAGATAATTTGGAAATATTTGTACAGGGATTTCCATATAATGGATCCAGATGGTGGTTTCTTGGATCCCATATCCCCGATCTAATATAGAATCGGGGTTGGGGAAATGTATTTTTGGGTAATGACTTCTGTCCACAGACTTTGAGTTGAAATGAGTCGCCATCCTAGATTTGCTGCCAGTGCTTTTGCAAATAAGGGAGTGTTCTTTATTCCCCATCCTCCCAATGCTTTTGGTCGTGCAATTTTATCCCATTTTATCCAAGGAAGAACCTTTTGATCTTTCTTCCCTAACCAAAGAAATTTTGAGCATATTCTTTTGGATCTGTTCAAGATTGATTTAGGTATCCATGCCAGTGCCATCCAGTAGACTGGGATTGCTTCCAAAATTGACTTGATTAGTACAAGTCTGTCGGCTCTTGAGAGCCACCTGTTGCACCAGTTGTTTATCCTGACTTCCAATTTGGCAATCAACGAATTCCAGTCCTCCTTTTTGTAGCAGTTCGGTTTAAGTCTGAATCCCAGATATTTTATTCCATCATCCAAGGATAACTACTGATATGGAAAAAAAACCTATAAAGATCTCTGCATATCCTCCTCCAAATTTATTGCTGTCAATGAGGATTTTTGAAGGTTTATTTGCATACCTGTAGCTTTACAAAAGATGGTTAGGATTTTTGAGAGCCTTTCTGCCTCTCTTTTAGAGTCCTTGAAAAAAATGAGGATGTCATCCACAAATAATAGATGTGATATGCTCGTTCATGAGGTTATTCTAAGGCATTCGAACAAACCCCTTCTTTTTGCATCTAGGATAGCTCTACTTAATCCCTCCAAAACTAACAGGAAAAGCAGGGGGGATAGTGGATAGCCTTATCTCAGGCCCCTTTCAGCATGGAAGAAATGGGAAGCTGCTCCATTTATAAGGATTGCAAAAGAGGCTATTTTTATGCATGCAAAAATCCATTTTTATGAATGGGTAGTTGAAGCTTAGATGTGTGAGCAAGAGTTTGAGGTAAATCTAGCTTACTCTATCAAAGGCCTTTGAGAGATCGATTTTCAGGATCGCCCCCTTTGCTTCTTCTTTTTTTGGCATTGTGAAGGCCCTATGGCTTCATGAATTTGTCGATCTTCCAAAAATACAAATTGTTCTTTGGAGAGAATCTTTGAAAGGACCTTTCAAAATCTCTGTGCAATAATCTTTGTGACCACCTTGTAGGTTACGTTGCACAAAGAGATAGGTCTGTAGTCCTCCAATGATTATGGTGAGTCTTTTTTTGGAATTAGGGTTAAGAAAGTTGAGTTCAATGGAGGATGGAGGACACCATTTTTCCTTGTTTCCTCTACCAGCTGTAGCAGGTCTGGGCCTATGGAGTCATATCCTGCTATGAAAAATTCTACTATCCACCCGTTTGGCCCTAGGATTTTATCTTTTTGAAAGCTATGTAGGGTTTCTTTTAACTCCTCCTCTGAGAATTCTTCCATTAACTCCAGGTTGTCTTCTTCATTTATGCTTCCAGGGAAATACTGCGAAATTTGAATTACTTCAGCAATAGTTGTTTGGTGATCCTCTTTAAAGATGCTTTCAAAGTATTTCCTCCCTGTGCCAGCTAGATCTTCAAAAGTGTTTACGGTCTCATTGTTTTCATTCTTTAGCTCCCATATAGTATTTTGTTGCTTCTTGCCTTTTGCAAAGGCCTGGAAATATTTTGTATTGTCATCTCCACATTCCATCCACATTGCTCTGCTTTTTAATCTCAAGACTTCCTGTCTTTCTAGTAGGATTTTTGTTCTTGAGGCTTCTAGCGAAAAGCGTTTCTCTCTGTCATTCTGAGTAAGGAAACCTCCCCCTTCTTTGTTTTGGAGCTCCTTCAAATCATGCTCATTTTGGATGATGTGTTGATCGTCTTGAAACTTCTTATTTGATGCCCATTCCTTAAGAAGTTTTTTTATTCTTGTTGCGCCGAGAGGCGCTCTACAGCCCAATATGGGGGAGATCTTGTCACGTGATGCAACGTTACTAACATGTAAACAAACAATAATAGTGAAACTGAATATTATGGGGGAGATCTTGTCACGTGATGTAACGTTACTAACATGTCGGCAAAAAATAATAGTGAAAGTGAATATTATGGGGGAGATCTTGTAATGTGATGTAACGTTACTAACATGTCGGCAAAAAATAATAGTGAAAGCGAATATTATGGGAGAGATCTTGTAACGTGATGTAACGTTACTAACATGTCGGCAAAAAATAATAGTGAAAGCAAATATTATGGGAGAGATCTTGTAACGTGATGTAACGTTACTAACATGTCAGCAAAAAATAATAAGGATAGTAGTAGTGAATATTATGGGAGGGATATTGTAACATGATGTAAAATTTGCAATATTGAATAACTAATGTAAAAAAAAAGCAGTAAATATTTTGTCGGCCTAATAATGTAAGGTTATAACGTTTCATTTGAAATACACTCCCTATATTAATACAAACAAAAAAAATATTATATAAAAAAAAATTTATTCTCAAGGAGCTATTAGAGATGAAGATTTTGATCATTATTCTCAAGGAGCTATTAGAGATGAAGATTCTGATCAAGCAGCTATTCCAGACCAGGAATTTGATCACTTTAACAAGGTGAACATTGCATAATTTTAATTCTTAATTTCAAATAACATGAATTTTTTTATAGTGAACATTGCTTTTTTTTTTCAAAAAACTCTGAACCATGTCAGAACAAGATGCCTGTACCTCCTCCCAGCTCCAGCTCCACTGGCGACAGTAACTAATGTAAAAATAGTAAATATTTTGTCAGCCTAATAATGTAGAATTATCCAGCTCAAAAGCCCACCAAAAAAATCTTGCGAGAACAGAAAACTTGCAAAATATGTTGCTCGTGCATAATTACTCGCTTCTTACAATATTTATCCAGAGCCTGTGTATGTCTATACATTATTTAGTTTCATATATTTCTTGAAATACAAATTCATTGAAGCAATGCATAACATATCATGAACGATTTGGGTGATGCACGCTGCTTTGCTTTAAATATTGAAGAAAAAATCAGCACAAATGACCGACAAAAGAAATGCCTAAACCCTGGCGCAAAACCATTTAATAGATTGAAGCTCTGATAAACCATAAATGGGAAAAAAACTCTTTTTGTTTCAAAATTCATGGCATAAATTTCAGAAATGCAGAATGTGTAACCATATCATTGAGTGTGAACATGAAATAATTGTTACCATGCATGTGTTTGTAATTTGTACATGAAACGGTTCGTGTAGAATGTAATTTACCTGACAAATGACAAGTGAGTCAGATCATGGAAAGTCATACGAAGCTTTAAATCTCTTGTGGAATCTTTAAATCTTTTGTTGTTCGACCCATTTTGTAAGAAGACCAATGATCAGCAAAGCCCACCATCATCATGAGGCTGAGTCCAGCGATCAGAGGTATACCTCTGTGCGGTAATATTTACCTTTTTTTCTACATATGGAAAAGTTCATGATAACTTAGTTGTCCAGAGTGAACTGTGCCGTAATATTTACCTTTTTATAGTTTTCACATATGGAAAAATTCATGATAACTTAGTTGTCAAGAGTGAAGATCACTTCTGGTTATCGGTTGTTTTTGTTATTAGTAAATTTGAATTTAATCATCAATATTATTTAAGAAAATTAGGTTGTTTAAGATAATTTGTTAATTAGTTGGTGGTTTAAAGAATAACAAAATTATCATTTCTTTAAGATAATTTGTTAAATTGATAAAAACAATACAGTATGGGGGAGATGTTGTAATGTTCCTACTTAGCAAAATAATAAAAGATAAAAAATTGAATTATCCGCTAAAAAAATGTTACTAGTGCACATGGTTTTAAAACCATGTGGAAGGCCTCCTAAACAAACCATGATTTTATTGTACATGGTTTAGGAGGGCCTTGCAAATGGTTTTAAAACCATGTGCAAGTCTTTCAAAATAACTCATGGTTTTATTGTACATGGTTTAGAAGGTCGTTGCAAATGGTTTTAAGACCATGTGCAAGGTCTCCTAAACAACCCATGGTTTTAGGAGGGCCTTGCACATGGTTTTAAAACCATGTATGGAGGAGATGTTGTAATGTTCTTTCCTAACAAAATAAAAAATATTATATGTCTCCCATAAATAGTATTAAATATTAATAAGAAAAATCTTATATGTCTATCTTAAATAAAAAGATGTGTCTTTTGGTATGAATCACACCAAAGCTGATAGTTGAGTACAATATTTGAGAAGATGTTTGCACCTCCATAGATTTGATCCCTCTCGGCGCTTGATAGAGCCTAGGATTTGGATCTATGCTGGTTAGGTTTTGAGTGAAATGAATGGCAGCCCTAGTGCCATTTTCGACCTGATATGGGATCTAGTTTGAGTTGATAAGTTGTACTAATTCTTCATTCTTGAGCCAAGCAGAGCGGAGCTTGAAAGGACTAGCCGGGTTTTTTGGTTGTTTCCTAATTTCCAAATAGATAGGTAGGTGGTCTGAGTCCGCTCCTGATTCCACCCACTGTTTGAACATGAGGTCTGTCTCCAGTAGATCTTCAGAGATCAGAGATATGTCTAGTCTCTTGGCTATTCTTTCTTCTCCCAAACGTTTGTTTGACCAAGCTGGTTTTAGGGGTTGTGGATTAAGGTCGATCAGTTTGGAGTCCATCAGGAGGTTGTTGAAATAGGAGACTGAGGGATCAGTTTGTGCTTTTGGCCCCCAAAATTCATGGACTCCGAGAGTGAAATTGAGACCCCCCCCTATAATCAGGTTTTTTTCCTTTACAAACCTATCTCTTTTGAAAGAATCCCAGAAATCTACTCTATTTGTGTAAGGCCCATAGATGTTTACAACAGTTAGGATTGTGTTTGTTTCTGCCCAGCAAAGGTGGGTTTCTAGCAAAAGTGGGGAGCCCCAAGATTTTGTACAACGAATGCTTGTTTTCTTCCATCCAATTGCTAGACCTCCAGAGTGGCCAGTAGCACTTTGCGGCGTGAAAGAGTAATGTGGGAGAAGAGATGTTAAACTAGTTTCAACTTCCAGCTCTAGACCCATGGTTTCTTGTAGTAGAATGACTTCTGGTGAAAGAACCTCCTTCATCCTTTTTAGGGCAAGATTTTTTCGGGTGCTTTCCAGACCCCTGCAGTTTAGAGAGACAAGTTTCATTTTGGCACCCCATCTGGGGTTTGCACTGCTCTAAGAGCCCCAAGAATGGTTGTTTGTCTTCCAGTTGCCTGATCCCTGAGCTCCTTGCTCTGGGCTGCAGAGAGGTGAGATGGTCTTCCCCTCCCCTTGCCTTTGGAGGTGAAACTAGGGTTTACCCCGAGTCCTTTTAGAGGAACTTTTGGGTTCAGAGGTATTGGAACATCTCTTGAATGAAGGTGGAAACGGATAGAGGAGAACTGTGTGGGTGAGTCAGGTTTTTTGGGGGGAGGGGAGGCTGTCTGGTTTGTAGTTGAGATGCTTTTGTGTGAGGGGGTTGAGATGCAGCTTTTTGTGGGGAGGGGACTGTTTGTGAGGGGGGTAGGCAAGAATTTTTCCTCATTCAAAGATAAAACATCCAGATGCTTACTAAGGGAAGAAGAGCTCATACTTGGTAAGGGAGGTGCAATCGGGTGATGTTCCGTCTACTAAGGAAGCCCTTCTTCTGCTACTGCATCCATTCTTTCTGAATGATCCAATGGTTGTTCTGCAACCTCCACCATAGGATTTTCTTCATCTAAGGCTGGGTTCAGATCACTTTCTTTGGAGCTCGAAACTGCTAATCGTCTAACCCACTTCCTTCTTCCGGATGTTGATGGAACAAAATTTGGCTAGTTTCTTGCCAAGTGTCTTGTTTTGTGACATTTGTGGCATCGAAATGGGATCCTCTCGTAATCCAACAGTTATTTTTTTTATCTTTGTTTGCCAAACTAGGTTAAAGTATTCCAGAAGACTGGTTCTGATGTTCAAAGAGACTAGGATCATGGCTACCTTTCTGATTTTCGTTTGCTGAAACAAGAGGTCTGCTTCGATGAAGGTCCCCAGTGAATTCCTGATGTCACTAAGCGATGTTGGCTTCCAGAAATCCCATGGTAGTCCAGGAAGACAAACCCAGACTGGTATTGTGTCCAATCTCTCTGTTTCCGCATCGAACAAGGGAGTCCACCGCTTTAGCTGAAACGGGGTTTTCCCACATGTCCAGACTCTGCTGCGAATGAGGTATGCATCCTCTCTGCATCTGAAATGGAAGAAAAACCATCCCTTTGCTAGCGGTGTGATAGCCAGGCCTTCACCTTGAAACCCTGTCCAGTTTTCTCTGACCCATTCCTCCATTTTTCCTAGAGTGGGGTTTCGTCCTTTGATTTTCCTGACTAGGGCTAATTCGTCCATCTCCAGGGCTTCTTCCATAGAGATACCGACTCCACAGATTAGGTTGAACGCTCCTCTGGAGGGATTTAAACAGTGATTTTTTCATTTCCTGGAGCTGGGTAGGGTTTCCCTCATGCTTTTATCACAGGGGGTGCCTTCATCTTCTGGAGTGGGGTTCCTGTTCGGGAGTCCGTCTGAGTGTTCAATAGATTGCACTGTATTTCCTGTGGGTGTTGTCTGTGTCACTAATAGATCACTTCCTCTGTTCGGGGTGTCTTCTGGATGCTCTGGTTCAACCTGGGGAGGATCATTGTTGAGGGTTCCTGCAACTATGCTCGTAGGTTGGCTAGAATGGAATAGTGAGTATGGGGCTCCTCCTAAGGCCGGGTTTAACGACCGCGCTGCGAACAAGCCTTGCAGCTCTTCCTCAAGCAGAGAATCTAGAACCCTAATCTCGGTTCCAGTTGTCAGTTTCTCCAAAGTGTTCTGAACTGTGTTCGGGGAAGGGATTTTGGCAATTTCCGGTGTAGAGAAGATGGTGAGTTTTTGCCATGGGTCATCTGAGTAGTCCACCATGTCTACCGGTAATCCGGGCCCTGCTCCTTGCTCCATGACGACCGGTTTCTTCCCGTTCCTCCTACTATTACGCCTGCGACAGCCCGCCTGAAGAAAGACTAAAAAACTAATAAATTTTTTTCCTTCATGGTGCCCCCATGGGCTCCCACATTAGGGC
>LPNX010779041.1:184134-206429 GCA_001517045.1 Pseudotsuga menziesii | reverse complement strand
TATATATATATATATATATTGTTCATTGCATTGCCTTCCCCTTAAGATAAGCTTGGTCCTCAAAGCTTTATTGAAGACAAGGCTTACGCCAATTTCTTGTCTATAATGACATCTTCTCGATCTTTGTGTTAGTAACTACAACACATGACGAAACGAAATGATATGAGTTACGAATTCCCAAGAAAATTGACGCGTCATTTGTGAAGTTGTCCATCCAAGATATATCTTCATTGGAGTTGTTTTTTGATCGCTTTGTTGGATGGAAATTCTTGTTTTCTGTTTAGCTTGTTCATTTTGTGTTCTTTCTATTTTGAAATCATAACTCCTTCATTTATGTTCATTTTGACCATGTCATTGGTCAAAATTATTTTTATGGTTTGGGTGTCGATAAGGAGTTTTTGTTGTTTGTTTTCTTACTAGAGTGGCTTCTTGTTCCTTAACTTGAATTTGTTTGTGTGAGAGTCTGGTAGCTTCCTTATGGATTTGCTCTAATTTGTTCTCTAATAGAGTGTTATTACTCTGAATCTTTTCAAACCTTTCTACTTGCAACTTTTTGTCCTCTTTAACTCTTTGATTTGCTCTTCTAGTTCTTGGTTAAGAATTCATAGGCGATGATTTTCTTCTTGCTTCTCTATAATTTTTCTTCTTGGTTATCGTTGGGGTTCAAGTTCAGGTTATATTTGGGATTCAAGTTTGGACTATCTTTTGGATCCATTGTAGATAATATTGCAGCAATTTAATAAAAAAATTTGGGTTGGGTTTTATATTTTTGTTTGATTTGTAAATAAAATACAAAAAACAACAACAAATCCTACTTGGAATCCAATGTAGTTGAAGTGGAAATAAAATGGTCAGCGGTTGGCTTCATTGGCACTCAATTTGGATGCTAGTAGTGTGCCCAATCACCACTAAAATGTGTGACACTGTCTATGGGTAAAATAGACCTATTGTTGTGTTTAAAAAAGCACACAGGAGCGGGTGCACATTATTAATTTGCACATGTTATTAACATGTGCGCGCTCCTACCAAGGTGACATGGAATCCATGTTGGTGGTCTGGGAATGTCCAAAGTAGGAACACATGCTTCGTATTAGCATGTGTGCTTTCGTGCGTGAGCACATTCTTGGTGACCCTATTGTTACTTTTGAGGCCACCATCTTCATGCACCCACCCATATATATACATGAAGTTCTAAATTTCCATTCCATGCCTATGAGGGGATTCTACAGCTCCCTCATCCACAACAAAGACAAGATGGTTTGGGACAAGAGTAATCAGATAAAAGGGCACAAGAGGAAAATCTGTCGAGGCTATGATGCCTACTAGCAACAAAAAAATGCCTATGGAGCTAAGGGACACATATCGATGCCAGGAATAATGTGGGTTGTTCCCTATGGTGTTGTTCTCAAGTTGAGAACATGTGGGAGAAGGCTTACATATAATGGTTAGAGGATTACCTTCAAGAAGCTTTATTTTGTTCATATCTTTCACTAAAGAGCTTATGAATTTGGACCCATTGTCAAAGAGGTAATATTTTCACTCAATTTTTCATTTGAGAGCACTCAATTGTTTATTTCTTGTACTAATTCTGAGTTGACAGAGATAACTTGTTCACCCAACATGTTGCCATTTGTTATGCAAGCAATAAATCCCACTAAATTTCACCTCAAAGGAAAACCTATGGCCCCCTTTTCTTGATTTTTGGCTAAGGATAGATGTGGAATAACTAGACTCAAAGATCAAATTCGCCTAAAAGTTTTTGGACTCGTCTTTATTTGGCTAAACCTCATAAAGTCAACCCAATTTCCTTAACTCATATTCTCAAACAGAAACAACCTGGATTCAACGAAATGTTTTAAACGGTGTCAATATTTTAGGGCCGACTCATTAGACCTTTCATATCGGGATATCTTCCAATGCATAATTTTTCACGTCTGATAGGCCTACCCCAATAATTGCACTTACCTCATTAGGACGTTTCCCAACACAACCTTTTTGAAACCCCGATTATCACCCTTCGATAAATCTCACCATTGGGATAACAACCCCATGATGGTAATTCTGGAGATACATTCTTTGCAACATCAATGGACTCACTCCAATAACCATATCGAACGAACTTGAAAAGGATATTTTCGATGTGTCTATTTTGAATCACCAATGAATATACTCTAATATCGGTTTATCAAACTTAACATATCAGAACTTTCTCCGATGGATCAACTCCGACACCTTTCTAATGGGCCTTCCCTATCAGGGTAATCTTTGATACACTTATTTGAAGGCCCTGGAACTCGTACTTTGATATACTTCTTTTCAGGCATACTGTTGACGGGAAGAACTGACCACTCGTCGACACAAAAGACGAAACTCGATATGAGGTTCTTAAAGCATATCCTAAGTCATTTTGGGGGTAATTGATTCCGATGAGTATGTAGACCTCATTGCCACTAAATGGAAGTTGCTCCCTAATGGGAGACTTCGTTGTCTTAGTGATTCTAAATTACTAAATGCAAATTTAATCTAAATGAAATGAAAGCTAATTTAATGCAAATAGGTTATATAAAAATTGCGTAAAACTACTTGAAACATAGTGAAAAGCTTAAAAAAAAATGCAACATAGTGAAAAGCTAAAAAAATGCAACAGAAAAAACTATGAAAAATGCAACTTAAACAACTACAGGAAAACTATTGAAAACTATCTTATCCCATGTGAACATGATTTGAAAAGGATCTAATGCATTAAAGATGATTATATCACTCCTTAAAAAAAATGAAAAAGACAACGATATTTTAAATATACCAATATTTCATACTAATCGTTATGGATCCTAAACATATTCTTAATGCACCAAGAAATAAAGAAATGTCAACTACAAAAATGGGCAGAAATATCCATTTTTTAATTTGTATTTAACTCAAAGAATATGGAAAAGTGTTACAAAATACAGCGGAATACATATAACGATTGTGACAATAACTAGCGTAGATCCAAATCCTAGGCTCTATCAAGCGCCGAGAGGGATCAAAAGGTATCCATTGATTTGATTCAAACCAAAAGACACATCTTTTTATTTAAGGTCCACATATAATATTTTTATTATTAATATTTAATATTATTTATGGCCGACATATAATATTTTTTATTATTTTTTATTTTGTTAGGAACAAACATTACAACATTTCTTCATACATGGTTTTAAAACCACATGCAAGGCCCTCCTACAACCATGGGTTGTTTAGGAGGCCTTGCACATTGTCTTAAAACCATTTGCAAGGCCCTCCTAAACCATGTACAATAAAACCATGGGTTGCACATGGTTTTAAAACCATGTGCAAGGCCCTCCTAAACCATGTACAATAAAACCATGGGTTGCACATGGTTTTAAAACCGTGTGCAAGGCCAACATTTTTTTAAGGATAATTCAATTTGTTATTTTTTATTATTTTGTTAGGTAGAAACATTACAACATCTCTCCCATATTGTGTTTTTTTAGCGAACACATTTTTTTTACGGATAATTAAATTTTTACTTTTTTATTGTTTTGTTAGGTAGGACGATTACAACATCTCCCCCATATTAGATTGTTTTTTTGGCTGACATTTATTTTCGCCTATAATTAAAAAAATTATTTTTTATTAATACAAATAACGTTACGTAACGTTAAACGTTACAAGATCTCCCCCATACTGGGCTGTAGAGCGCCTCTCAACGCAATCACACCAGCGTAGATCCAAATCCTAGGCTCTATCAAGCGCCGAGATGGATCAAATGTCTCAAGGTGCAAACCTCTTCTTAGGTATCCATTGATTTGATTCAAACCAAAAGACAAATTTTTTTATTTAAGGTACACAAATAATATTTTTATTATTAATATTTAATATTATTTGTGACTAAAATATAATATTTATTATTATATTTTATTTTGTTAGAAACGAACAATACAACATTTCCCCATACATGGTTTTGAAACCATATGCAAGGCCCTCCTACAACCATGGGTTGTTTAGGAGGCCTTGCACATGGTCTTAAAACCATTTTCAAGGCCCTCCTAAACCATGTACAATAAAACCATGGGTTATTTAGGAGGCCTTACACATGGTTTAAAAACCATGTGCAAGGCCCTCCTAAACCATGTACAAGGCCCTCATAAACCATGTACAATAAAACCATGTGTTGTTTATAAGGCCTTGCACATGGTTTTAAAACCATGTGCAAGGCCAACATTTTTTTGCAGATAATTCAATTTGTTATTTTTTATTATTTTGTTAGGTGGGAACATTACAACATCTCCCCCATATTGCGTTTTTTTCCTGACCCACATATTTTTTTTATGGATAATTAAATTTTTACTTTTTTATTGTTTTGTCAGGTAGGAAGATTACAACATCTCCTCCATATTAGATTGTTTTTGTGGCCAACATTTATTTTGGCCTATAATTAGAAAATTTATTTTTATTAATAAAATAACATTACGTAACGTTACATAACGTTACAAGATCTCCCCCATACTGGGCTGTAGAGCGCCTATCGACGCAATAAAAATTACAGAGTTTTCATTGCAAAAGAAAAATGGTAGGCACAACCTCCATTCCTTTCGATATAAATTAAAAAGCTTCTTCCTTGATTTCATGAAACCATAATTTCAATGGCTCATGACGTGTTCTTCTTTGACAGTGAAAACGTGTGCTTGTTCATCTTCCTCCCTATTCAAGATTGCTGCAAAAATAAAACAAAAATTATAATATTAAAAAAAAAAAATTACACTTCTCTTTATTCTTTTTGAAATGCAGGCCAAACAAAAAAAAGAATAAGGAAACGTAAATAGTAATCCCATTGCACGAGGTTTTACTTCATACCAATTCAAAATTGAAGGAGGAAACTTTTGGTTATTATTATTTTAAAAACTCCAATTATTAATTCAAAAACCATTTGTAAAAGTTTTTTCAAATATTCACAATTTGAAGTACTAGATTTAATGACCCACCAAAATATATGTATGTTTTTATTGAAAATTGATGTTTTTCTTTTCATGTGCAATGAGATTAATAAGCCTGACAAATTTTGATAATAGGATTTATAAAAGATTCTGAAATTTTCATTAATACACACATTTCAACATTTCAAAATGTAGACATATAGCTCCTTATTATTATTAATATTAGTTCTAAAATTTGTTTTACATGATTTGTTTTAAGATTTTACCACACAAATAAAGCGTCCATTGTAACCTTAATGCATCAATCAGGAATGAAATAATATAATCTCAAAATGTGGTCAAAGAAAACTTTAACCTAAAAGATATAAAAGTTAACAAAATGAGAATTATTTGATGAGGTTGCAAAAATGTGCTATATTTAAAATAGAATGGTCAATCATGTAGACTCATATTTTAGAGCATGTCTATAAGAGGATCAAGAAACTAAATGGGCATAATACATGAGAATAAATATTTTCATAAAGTTCTGTTACTGTTATAATTAATCATTTGAGAAACAAGTAATTATGTTTGTTAACGAGCAAATTGCACAAATGTTGCGAAGAATAATGCCTTAGTTCAGATTGAAAGATGTTACTTCATATATTGTTTTTTTTAAATATATACTTGACTGAATTAAATATGGATAAATATGGATAAGCTGAAATTGAATTATTTTAAATTTGTCAAAAATTATAAAATTGCAAAATGTAAGATTTTTACACAAAAGTTTTAAGCTTGCAAAAATTAATAAATTATTCAAATCCATAATCATTAACAAGATATTTTTTTTTTTAACAGAAACGGTTATGGAGTTTATTAATAATCAGCAATAAATTGCTGTAGAAAGGTACATGACAGCATTCACCTCGCTACCACTTCGTTCAGTCAATGACCTTCCGAGGAGCTAAGGAGGAATGTCACTTTGAACAACCGAATTAACTATTAGTTCATTAAGATACACTCCTATGGCTTTATTGGCAGCCATGTCCGCCAAGGCGTTAAGATCTCTTAGAATATGACAGAATCTAATCTTTCGGAAAAGCTTGGAAATGGACCTAATTCTTCTTATCAGTCTAGCAGTCCTATTGTTATCGCTATTTCTTCCTCCATTCATTGCCTGAATGATAATCCTGGAGTCCCCAAAAACCAGGACTTCTTCAACCTTTTTAACCAGCAATTGCTTTAGGCCTTGCCATAGCCCATAGGCCTCCACTATATTATTAGTTTCATAACCAATATTCCAGCTGTACTCCACCACGACTTCCCCATCAGCATTGATGATGACTCCACCTCCTCCAGCCTTCCCTGGGTTCCCTTTGGAAGCCCCGTCAAAGAAAAGCTTAAAAATTTTCCTCTCTTTTAGCCAATTGCCAAACTGAGAATTATCCATTCTGATCTCCCACGCCTCCATTTCCTTAGCAGCAACAAATTTATCAGCCAGAGGCTTGACATTTCGCATCCACTCTCTTTCTTTTTCTGTTAGAGAACCTTTATTGCTCGGAAGCTTCGAGATACTTATTATCTCCATAAGCAAAGCCTGAATTTTGACTACTATCTTACACGGTGGTTGCTTTTTATCCTGAAATATCCTGTAGTTCCTCTCATTCCATAAACACCAGCATATCAGCTTTGGGATTTTTAGCCAGCAGCTCCTCACGCCCCTCTTCTCACTCAGCTCTCCCTGGTACAGACTTTCCCAATTGTAAAGGCAGTCGTGGATATTCTCTGGCATCCTCCTTAACCCTCCCCAGCTGTCTAGCGCGACCTTCCACACTGAGTTGGCATAAGAACATTTAAAAAACAGATGCGTTATGGTTTCACCAGCGACTGCACATAAGGGACATCTGAATGGACCAGCGATCCCTTTCTTTTCCAAATTCTCACCTGTTAGAATTCGTCCATGCAGCAGCGTCTAGGTAAAGAGGTCGATCTTGGGCAACGTGGTGTTGGTCCAGTTATAGTTCTAGCTTTTGGATTGCCAGGGACGTTAAAATCAGCAGAGAAGCGCTGGTAACCTTCAGTAGCGGTGTAATTGCCTGATTGGTCTCCCCATCCATGCATGTCCCTTCTATTTTGGCAGAGAGGGGCAATCCCAGTCAGGTGGACGAGGAGCTGCGATTTCTCTTCATCGAGTTCATCTGGTAGATCCGGTAAATGCCAGCCCATCCAACGCCTTCCCTCAGAATTATCCCACTTGGAGATGTCCCAGATCGTAGTCATCCCCATCTCAACCATCCTTTGCTGCAGGCGTGGAAGTTGTGGAGGGATCTTACCTAGAACAGAGTCATTCCAAATATTAATGAGTTTCCCATTGCTGGGGACCCAGTGCAGACCACCAATGAACTGAGGAAGCGCCTTGAGGCAGATTTGGTGGATCTTTCTGGCTCACATGGGCGCCCTCCAGACATCTGAGACAAGTACCCCTGAAATACTTAGCTTTCAGCACAAGGCTGGACCAGGAGGGCTTGGGGACTAGCAAATTCCAGATCAGCTTGGCTCCCATAGCCAAATTTTGGGTCCTGAGATCTCTGATGTGGAACCCTCCCTCAGACTTCGGGAGCTTAATAGTTCTCCAGCTTACCAATGCAAACTTCTTGCTTCTTCCAGCACTGCCCCCCTACCATAGAAAGGACCTTATCAGTCCTTCTATTTGATTGATGGTTTTGACCGGAGCTAGAAGGAGAGAGCTTTGATAAATCAGGAAGCTGTTCAAGACAGCCTTGATTAAAACTACCTTCCCAACCAAGTTTAACCAGGTTGATCCCCAACCTTGGATTTTGTCTTTGATTTTCTCCACAACAGGGGTCCAGGCCGAGCTCTTGGCCTTGGTTTTGAAGATGGGAACCCCCAGATAGTTGAAGGACTCCCAATCAGTGACCCCGCCCATGTTGAGGCTCCGAGAGATGTCTGACATTTCCCTCGGATTGATGTTCCAGCCATAGATCTGGCTTTTCCTAAGATTGACTTGGCCTCCAGAAGCTAGGCAGTAACGATTCAACTCAGTCTTGAATCGTCGGCCTATAATGATACTAGCTCCGCCTAGTAAGATAGTATCATCCGCAAATTACGCGTGATTAATTTCCTTGATGCCTCGGGCCATTTGAATTCCGGGGAGATCCTGGTCAAGCTTGGAAGTCTCTAGCTGAAAGCTAAGGACAGAGGCTTGGATGGCATAAAGGAGTGGAGAGAGCGGGCATCCTTGCCTCAGGCCTCTCGAGGCTTGGAAGAAGGGGCCAGCTCTTCCGTTAACAAGAGGGGCAATCCACAGGTTGCTAATACAATCCCGGACCCAAGATATAAAATTAGCAGCGAAGCCAAATTTCTGCATCACCCGGAAAAGGAAGGGATGGCTTACCCTGTCAAAAGCATTGACAAGATCGATTTTGACCACCATTCCTTTATCACCGTGCTTCAAGCTGGAGTGTATAGCCTCTTGAACTAAAATGATGTTTTCCCATATCTTCCTGCCTTTTACAAATCCTCCTTGATTCTCAGGGATTAGTCTCGGAAGAATATGCTTGAGTCTACCTGCCATAACCTTAGTGATGATTTTATAGCCTATATTGCACAATGAAATAGGCCTGAACCTGTCAAAGTATTTGGCCTCCTTCTCTTTGGGAATTAAGGCCAGGAAATCCGAATTGGTGCTTCTGCCTATTTTACTGCATCTCTGGGATTTCCGGACCATTCTAAATAAGTCTTTCTTGATGATGTTCCAGCAAAGCTTAACAAAGGTAGCATTAAAACCATCCGGGCCCGGGGCCCTGTCGTCCTTCATTCCTTCAACAGCTCTCTTAATTTCCTCCATCGAAATAGCCTGGGTAAGAGACTCATTATCGCTGGCTTTAATGGAACTGGGAATCAGGTTCAAAATTTCAGCGTCCTCCACAACTGGCTGGGCCGTGAAGAGTCCACTGAAATGTCTGGAAGCTTCACTTTTAATTTCTTCATGACTTGTTATAATGCGATCTTGAGTGTGGATTTCCTTCACGCAGTTAAAATTGTCTCTGGTAGCCGCCTGCTTATGAAAATACCTTGTATTCTTATCCCCATCAACCAGCCAATCGCATCTGGCCTTAATCTTCCACCAATCAGACTCGATTTTGCAAGCTTTGTGGAGATTAGCGTGCAATTGAGCTTCAGCGTGGAGATCCTTAGCGACCACGTCTTTGACCTCTAAGGCAGCCTAAAGGGACTCGAGCTCCTTCGTTGCAAGAGATTTTTGGTCTGAAGGAGAAGGGATAGTCCTGGCCCAAAGCTTAAGGCGCTTTTTCAGTCTTTTTAACTTTTCCTCCCACACGTAGAATGGAGAGCCTGTGACCGGAGGGTTCCACGAGCTAGCTACGATTTGGAGGAATTCAGAGTGAGTTTCCCAAAGGGGATTAAACTTGAAAGGAATTGGGCCTCAATTCTTGTTAAAAGCCATCTCAAGGAGAATGGGCCTATGGTCGGAGACTCCAAATGGCAGAATTTTGGAAGAAATATTCATCCCCATCAAAAGAAAGGAATCCTGGACTAGGAACTTGTCGAGTCTTGCGGAAATATGTCCAGGCCCTACTCTTTTATTGTTCCAGGTATACTTTCCAGCATCAGGTTTAATGTCCATGAGATCCCAATCTAGAATGATTTCATCTACAGTCTCCCTAATGGGATCCCTGATCAAGGACCCACCTCGCTTTTCTTCTTGGCTTAGGGTGACATTGAGATCACCTGCAATTATGATGTTACCTTGCAGATTACTCTTCTCCTCATGCAGGAGGTTCCAGCAGGAATTTTTCTCTGCAGCAGAATTGGGAGCATAGATATTGAAGATACTTACCAAAGAGTTCGAGGCTTTCTGCCTAAGCTGGGTGAGGATCCAATGGTTGCTGTACTTGACGTCAACGGTATCAAATTCTTTCTCATTCCATAGGGTTCCAATGCCGCCAGAAGCCCCTCTTGAACTTATTGCAGCTTTCCCTTTGCCTTTCCAAAAATTTTGACTAACTTGGAGGAAGACGGCTTCCTCCATCTTGGTCTCCTGGATCAAGAAGATGTCCGGCTTATGTAAAGAAGATAGATCTAACATTGCTTCTTCTTTCATTTTACTTCCAAGACCTCTATAGTTTCAGGAGAGGACCCTCATTACTTACTTTTGGGGAGCTTAGGCATCCCTTTCTGGGCATGCCCTTGCTGTCGGGTGTTCCTAGCGGTATTTAGGAGCTTTTCCAAAGTTAGCTGAGAGCCTTGCAACTTATCCTTATAGGCTTCCTGCTCTCTTATTTCTTTCTTCGATTTTCTTCCCTTTGTTTTAAGCATTCTCGGAGTGGTTATCTCAATTTCCCCCTCCTCCTCTTCCTCTTCCTCCGATCCAGAGTCTTCATCTGATTTCACCAGGGTTTCCCCTGCAGTAACCGGGGCCTTTTCTTCCTCTTGATCCTTCAGTGGTTGCATTGATATTACTGCTTCAGAATCTTTATTCCCTTCATTGCTGGATTTCTCACCAATTTCAATGAGATCTTCCCTTATTTCCTCCGTTGCTTTAGTCTTGGTTGCTTCCACTGATCCTTCAGGGTTAGTGACCCTTGTTTCATTGGTCCCTTCACCTTTTTTAGAGCCCTTCCCGGATTGGTGTTTGGTTTTATATCTAGACACCTTTTGCCATCCCTCTGCCTTGTCCTGCTGGTTATCAGGCTTTTTTGGGCAATTGCAGATGAAGTGCCCGTACTCATGGCATCCTCTGCATTTTAAGGGCAGCTATTCATAGTCAAGTTTCTAGAAATGGGACCAGCTCCCCACAGTTAATTTGATAGCTTCGGGTAGTCTGGCTTCTAGATCGACCTCAACGCAGATTCAAGCACAGGCGTATTGGTCTTTTGGGCTAGCCATATCTATGTAGTTCCCCAGCGCAGTCCCTATGGCCTGGAGGGATTTAGGGTTCCAGCAATGCATGGGAAGATTGGGCAGCCTGACCCAGACTGGCACTGCTCTTGGCGTGTCAGGCTCTGGATCAAAATCTGACGTCCACCTGTTTAGGTAAAAACCTTGCGGCCCCATGAAGTAGCGCCCATTTCTGAAGATCAACTCTTTATCATCCTTGGATTCGAAGTCGAAGAGAAAGAAACCTCGCCCGACGGAGTAGGAAGCAACATTGTTGGTGATGAGGGGTCTCCAATTTCTTTGAACCCAGCTGTCCGTTGTTTTGGGCGAAGGCCATAGCCCCGTAAACTGACCAATCAAGGCTCGATCTGCCAGGTAAAGAGCGACCCGGATGGTTTCCTCCGGAGGAAGGGCAACCTCCGGCACATCTTCAAGCCTTTTGACGAATTTTGGGGGTTCAGTTTTGCCGGATCTCTTGTTGTAAGAAGAGATTAAACGATCGAATTCATCCAATCGGGAACCTGGGACAGATCTCGATCCTCACCAGGGATCGGAGTGCCCATCTTCAGCCCTCTAGCATTGCCAGAGCGGCCTCTGACAGCAGTCCACGCAGATGAAGAGTATTATCCACGTTCTAGCTCCAGATCAGATCAGATTCACGCCCCTCATGAGCTCAGATCGGGTTCAGCAGCCTTCAGAGAGCAGGTCACCTTCAGAATGCTCCTCGAGCAACCTTCAGCGTGCTCCCAGCTTGAACGCAGCAAAAATCTCCACTCGCAGTCCTATTCATTAACAAGATTTTTACTAATTGCAAAAATTGATAAATTATTCAAATCCAAAATCATTAGTTTGATTCAATTATTTGATATGTAATTTTGCAAGGTTAGGATTGAAAATTGAGATTTTAGTTAAATTATTCTTTTCTGCCAAAACATTAGAAAAGTCATTTATGCATTGAAGGGCATAATTTGAGAAAGTTGTGGAAACATTAAGTTAATTCAAATTTAAGCAAACTGAAGCACATTATCAACTAAAATAATCTCAAATAAGAGCATGCAAGTGTTGATGAATGACTAAGAAGCCAAAGACTCAACCATAGAGATAAACCAAATCACCAATTCTTCATTGCATAAAATATAAGTCAAAGAATCGATAATTAGAAAGTCAAACATCTAAGAAAAGAAACCATCAAATCATCCTTTCAAATCAAATGGGAAAAATCAAAGGAAAGTGAATGCGTTGTTTTTACCAACACTCAAATGGGGGCCCCTTTATTTTGTCAAAAATTAAGAGGATTTGTTGGGGGCCCAACACATACTTAATCAAACTTACAATTAATCTTTTCGGAATCATTCTCAAAAACACATCCTCAGTGAACTATGATCTCCCTGAACATGTCAGAGTTCTTCTCCAATATATTGATAATAGACCCCAAAATATTATCTCTAGTCATGGGGTCTTTGTAAAAAATCTGAGTTTTACTGCATGCTGGTTTATATGAACATTTTGTGGTTTTCACTTACAGCCGGTTTGGCATAGGCTGTAAGTTACGTAAGAAAATATACTGAGCAATATAAACACACAATAAAAATACTAACAGGCTGAAAAACACATTTGGACAGTCACACCATAAAATTTTTAACTTAGAGATTTTTGGCCAAATAAGCCCTGGAAAAACCCCACGGGGAAAACCAGTCAGAGATAGAGAGAGTTTATTATTTGCTTCAGGAAAAATTAGACATTAAATTTACAGTCAAAAATTCCAACTTATCTCAACCCAGATTTTGACCAGCAGCAGATTGTCTCGATTTCTGTGCATGAAAAGCACCTCGATTTCTGTGCCAACCGTACAACATTAAATGCAGGTCGTACACTCGATTTTTGACCTCGATTTCTGTGCAAAACCGTACAACATTTAATGCAGGGCCGTACCCTCAATTTTTGTGCTGTCCGTACCCTCGATTTCTGTGCTAAATTAATGCCGTCCGTACAGCAATAAATGCAGGCCATACAGACTTAAATCTCCTCGATTTCTGTGCAGGAAAATAAATGCAGGCCGTACAGCATTAAATGCTGGCCATACTGACCGTACTCTCCTTGTTTTCTGTGCAAAAAATAAAGCTCCTCGATCTTCGTGCCCACTTCAGTCTCTTCAGCAAGCTTTCTGGAAAATCGTGCCCACTCTCAGTCTCTTCAGCAATCTCTGCTCTCTTTCTCTCTTCTCATCTCAAGAAAATGGAAAGTGAAGTCTCTTGCCTCCCTCAACCCTTTTTGTCTAAACCCTAAGTGGGCATCTAATCCAACGGTGGAAAAAGATCCAATCCAATGGATGAGATTCAATGAGAGTAAAAATCCCTTTTATTTAAATCACTTAAATAAAATTACTCACCCACTTAAATTTATCAAAAAGTGACTTTAAGTTTATAAAGTCGCATTAAGTGACATTTAATGTGAGGGTCACCTTTTTCCCTCTTCTAAGTGACTTAGGCAATAAAGTCACCTAGGGAACATCTTCCAAGGTACAAAAACTAACACTCCCTCTTACCGAGGAAGGTGTTCTGTACCACTCCCAACTTGTCTCTGAAGAAGACAAACTTTCCCCTCCCCAAAGACTTCGTCAGAATGTCCGCTACCTGCTCATCAGTGGATACATACTGAAGCTCAACTGCCCCTCTCTGAACGTAGTCACGGATGAAATGGTATCTGATCTCTATGTGCTTTGACCTGTCATGGAACACTGGATTCTCAGAGAGCTGAATGCAACTCTGATTGTCACAGTAGATCACCGTAGGCCTAAGCTGCTGATCAAATAAATCTACCAATAACTTGCAGAGCCACAGTGCTTCACAAGTAGCCTGACTGGCTGCCATATACTCAGCCTCAGCAGAACTCAATGCAACGGACTTCTGTTTCTGACTGAACCGCGACACTGCTGCCGAGCCCAAACTGAAACAACAACCGAAAGTGCTCTTTCGATCCCACACACAACCTGCCCAGTCTGAATCTGTGAACCCAACCAAGCTGACTCCACCCGAACCCCTGTAGTCCAGACCATAATCCACTATACCTGCAAGATATCTCAATATATGCTTTGCAGTAGTCCAGTGCACACTCCTAGGCTCAACCATGAACTGACTAAGAGTGTTCACCGCAAAACACAAGTCTGGCCTGGTGTTGACCAGAAACATCAAAGACCCAATGAGCTAACGATATATAGTGGGATCCACCAACTTACCCTCAGAAGCATGAAGTTGCTTCCAGTTGGTGATCATAGGTGTACACATCGGCCTATAGTCCTCCATCTGAAATCTCCTCAGAATATCAGCTGCATACTTCCCCTGTCCAAGGAAAATATGCCCAGGCTTCTGCCAAACCTCCATCCCCAAATAGTAATGCATTAGTCCAATATCGGTCATCTCGTACTCCGATGCTAGATCTCTCTTGCAATGTGCAATGAGATGCTCAGCACCTATGATAAAAAGATCATCAACATACAGCAGAAGAATGAGCGGATCTCCCCCAACCACAATGAAGTAAAGGTTGGGATCAGCCTCACTCTTCTGAAATCCCATCGATGTCAAATACGTATCAATCCTGGAGTACCAAGCTCTGGGAGCTTGCTTCAGTCCGTACAAGGCTTTCCTCAGCATGGACACATGAGAATCTCTCCCATGGATCTCAAATCCTTGTGGCTGCTCTAAGTATACCTCCTCCTGCAGAAGACCATTGAGAAATGCAGTCTTCACATCCATTTGGTGGATCTTCCAACCCATCTCTGCTGCTATAGATATAACTGCCCTGATAGAAGAATACCGAGCAACTGGAGCAAAAGTCTCATCATAGTCAACTCCCTCAACCTGTGAGAACCCCCGTGCCACAAACCGAGCCTTGTACTTCTCCACACTGCCATCTGCAGCATGCTTTATCTTGTAAAGCCATATAGAAGTCACAACTGACTTCCCCTCAGGTCTCGGCACTATCTCCCAAGCATCATTCTTCATGATCGAATGGTACTCTTCCATCATGGAATCTCTCCATACCAGATGCTGGGAAGCCTCCTCAAATGTGGATGGCTCAGAGTCATGAAGGCATGGAACAAGAGCCATATCATCCCTGTCCGGCACCACACCAAGCCTTTCTGGCTCCACTACTGACCTGATCCTCTCCTGGGGCCTACCAAATGCCTTAGCTTCCTTCAAGGTCTCCTGAAGCCACTTAGGCTTCCTCTTCCTTGAAGGTTGCTCTTCCTCATATGAGGAAGTCCCTGTACCTGAAGGTCCAATATCCCGAGGACCAGTAACTGATGAACCTGTGCCTGAAGATCCTGTAATATGAGGACTCAAACCTGAACCTGTCCCTGAAGTGCTAGCCACCTGAATCACTGAACCTGTCGACACTGTGCCTGTAACCTATGATCCAGTCCCTCCAGAAACCTGTGGACCTGTAAGCTACATCGAAGAAGCCTGTACCAACTGAGGTGTGGGAGCTGGTGTCTCCCCCTACTCTAACTCTCTAGACTTCCTTAAGGCTCTCTCCTCATCAAAATTTACTTCCTGATGGACAACACCGCGAGCTAGGAAAGTAAAGCCGATAGGCCTTCGAAGTCTCATCATATCCCACAAAGATGCCTCTCTCTGCGGTGGGATGAAAATTCGTCCTCTTCTCAGAAGGGACGTGAGAGTAAGTTAACGAGCCAAATATACGAAAGTGGCTCACCTCAGGCTTCTTGCCTGAATACATCTCCTCAGGAGTCTTGCTCCCCACTGTCCTGTGAGGACTCCTATTCTGCAGATAAATTGCAGTGCTACATGCCTCAGCCCAAAGAAAGAAAGGTAACCCCTGATCATGGAGCATCGCTCTGGCTGCCCCCACAATCGACCTGTTCTTTCTCTCTACTACTCCATTATGCTCAGGAGTGTAAGGAACTGTCAGTTGTCTCTGAATGCCCTCCTGTCTGCAGAATGCATCGAACTCCTTGGAGGTATACTCACCCCCATTGTCCGATCTCAAGATCCGAATCTTCCTCTCAGTCTGCTTCTCCACAAGGGCTTTGAACCCTTGGAAGACTCTCAACACAAGCTCAGACTTCTTGCTCCTCAAGAAGTAGATCCAGGTCTTCCTGGAGTAATCATCAATGAAGCTGATGTAGTACTCAAAGCCTATCAAAGACCGTGATGACATGGGACCGCATATATCAGTATGGATAAGATCAAGCACCCCAGCAGCTCTTGTGTCACTGCTCGAAAAAACAGTCTTGGTGTACTTTCCCAAAGCACACCCCCTGCACACATCACTCTGCTCAGTACTGAACTCTGGTAAACCTGTAACCATGCTCCTCAACAATCTAAGAGCTGGGTGATGTAGGTGGGCCATCCTCCAATGCCAGAGCTCACATAGCTCACTGCTGCTGCTGTGTGCTAAGGCACACTGTGGTTGAAACCATATCTTGTACAACTTTCCACACCTAACTCCAATGTCCATGGCACTGGACATACCTGTGGCCTTGGGATACACCTACACTGTCCCATCTGAAAAGCACACCCCAACACCCCTGTCCTCAATGGTGGAAACTGATATAAGGTTCTTCTTCAGCCCAAGGACATACAACACATCCTGCAGAGTCATGGGACTCATTGACTCCCTCTGAAATGTGATGGTCCCCCGACCAACAGCTCTAACAACGGTGTTGTCTCCAAGGACAACCTCCACATCTCTACCTGTCTCTCATAACTCCGAGAACACCTATCGAGCTCCAGTCATGTGGCTCGAGGGTCTGCTGTCAATGTACCAAGTAGTAGAGGTAGATGGACCCCCCTGATGACCTGCCAACAAAGAATGCTCACTGTCAATATCCATATCTATGCTGGTGGCTAAAGAGACTCTCTCTCTCTCCATCTGTCCAGCATAAAGGGAAAAATCCCTCTGAAATGCAACACTAAAATCATCAACCTCTGCTGAGGCTACAGTCTATTTTCCCTGTCCCTTCTTCTTCTTGCTTGGACACTGTGAGGCATAGTGCCCAAACACCTGACAAGCATAACACTTGATTTTACTCAAGTCCTTCTTCTGCCCACTCTGCTGCTAGTGGTGGTGTTGTTTGGCCCCACCCTTCTTGGGACCCTTCTTCTTCTTACCCTTGGCTGCCAAAGCCACATCCTCATCATCATCCCCTCTCTGAGAAGTACTACCCTGTACAAGACCTCTCCTGGTCTCCTCCTGCACAAAGTCATCCCAAAGCCTCTCCCAGTCAGGTAGGTTCTCTCTGCCCACTATAGCTTGCACAAAAGCACCCCAGGACTTTGAATCCCCATTCACTGCAGTGCGAACAAGCTCTGTAGGGGCAACCTTCTCCCCAACCGCTGCAAGTTCATCCCGAACTGCAGAAATCCTAGTAAGTTAAGCTGTGACTCCCTCACCCCCATTCATCTTTATACTCTTGAGTTTTTCTCTGAGAACCATTTTCCTGTTCTCATTAGAACTCTCATACAAAATGGTTAAGGCTGTCCACATCTCATGTGCCTTATCCTTGCCTGAAATGTGAGGGATAATGTGATCTTTAACCACATCAAGAATAATCCTTCTAGATTTGCAGTCCTTCTTATTGAAGGCTGATAGGGCTGCTGCATCTGTAGATGCAGGAATGGTAATCGGATTTGCTGTAGTGTTCCTCACTATATCCGGCCATAACTCATTCTCTTCTAGTAACAACAAAATTCTGGCCTTCCACGGCACAAAATTCCCTGTCCCATCCAGCCTATCCTCCAATCTAAGTCCTGTAGCCATCTCTTCACCAACCCAACAAAGTACTGTTCACTGACAGAAGATAAAATACTAAAAATCTGAGTTCTGGAAATTTCTGTGTGTCTGCAAACTATCACTGTTTTCATCCCCCAAGCTCTGATACCATGTAGAAAATCTGAGTTTTACTGCATGCTGGTTTATATGAACATTTTGTGGTTTTCACTTACAGCCGGTTTGGCATAGGCTGTAAGTTACTTAAGAAAATATACTAAGCAATATAAACACACAGTAAAAATACTAACAGGCTGAAAAACACATTTGGACAGTCACACCATAAAATTTTTAACTCAGAGATTTTTGGCCAAATAAGCCCTGGAAAAACCCCACGGGGAAAACCAGTCAGAGATAGAGAGAGTTTATTATTTGCTTCAGGAAAAATCAGACATTAAATTTACAGTCAAAAATTCCAACTTATCTCAATCCAGATTTTGACCAGCAGCAGACTGTCTCGATTTCTGTGCATGAATAGCACCTCGATTTCTGTGCCAACCGTACAGCATTAAATGCAGGTCGTACACTTGATTTATGACCTCGATTTCTGTGCAAAACCGTACAGCATTTAATGCAGGACCGTACCCTCGATTTATGTGCTGTTCGTACCCTCGATTTCTATGCTGAATTAATGCCGTCCGCACAGCAATAAATGCAGGCCGTACAGACTTAAATCTCCTCGATTTCTGTGTAGGAAAATAAATGCAGGCCATACATCATTAAATGCTGACCGTACTGACCGTACTCTCCTCGTTTTCTGTGCAGAAAATAAAGCTCCTCGATCTTTGTGCCCACTTCAGTCTCTTCAGCAAGCTTTCTGGAAAATCGTGCCCACTCTCAGTCTCTTCAGCAATCTCTGCTCTCTTTCTCTCTTCTCATCTCAAGAAAATGGAAAGTGAAGTCTCTTGCCTCCCTCAACCCTTTTTGTCTAAACCCTAAGTGGGCATCTAATCCAACGGTGGAAAAAGATCCAATCCAATGGATGAGATTCAATGAGAGTAAAAATCCCTTTTATTTAAATCACTTAAATAAAATTACTCACCCACTTAAATTGATCAAAAAGTGACTTTAAGTTTATAAAGTCGCATTAAGTGACATTTAATGTGAGGGTCACCTTTTTCCCTCTTCTAAGTGACTTAGGCAATAAAGTCACCTAGGGAACATCTTCCAAGGTACAAAAACTAACAGTCTTCACTCCGTGAAACTATGGCATAACACATTTGTTCATGGGATATTAAATAATACCTCTAATTTCACTAAATATTGATAAATACCTACCAAAATCATTTTGTTTATCCCCCCTCCCAATACAGAATTCCAATTAAAAAAACCTTATTTTTATAAGATACTCCCTATATTTACTAAATATCCCTTTTATAACCTCCAATACCTATAAGCCCCCTATACCCTACTCCCCTCCCCCTCAATACCTACAATATATTGACCTTATTTTTCATAAACTAAAACCCCCCATTTATGAATGAACATGATAAAGTATTGTCAACAAAGGAATCTCATGTGTCTCTAATGACCAATCAGAACCACATAAACTGGTCATGTGTCTATGATGACCAATCAGAACCACATAAACTGGTGTACCAAATACCTATTTAAAAAACTAAATCATCAAGAATCCCAACAATTATGGCTAGAAATCTTTGGAACCCTGGGGAATCAATGCAATAAATGGGTGTTGTAGGTGATGAGACTTGTAATAAAAACATAATCATTATACCATTAATGGAAAAACATATTTGAATTCCAAAACACATGAAAAGGGTAAGTTGGCTCATAGTTTAATTTGTGTTACATGTTACTTGGGAGATGTTGGCAAAGTTAGGACAAAAGGAAGTTGTACATAAATAAGTTGAAGATATTCCCACTCCCATTACTACTGAAGGAATGTCTCTATTTAATACTAGCCACTTGATGGGTTTCCAAGATGATCCTATGTGGATGAAATTTATAGAATGTATTCTATGAACGATTTTCCACAAAATGATGATGACTTGGTGATTTATAAAAACACCAAGAAGAGTCATATTTTCACTGTTGCATCTAGGACAATGGTTATGTTGTATAATGATGTGGTGATATGTATTTTCAATCACATCGACTTGAAGACAAAAGTAGTGGTCAATAAGGAAGGAGCTACCATAGCTTTCTTAAAACCAGATGCATTTTTTCAGTTGTAATAATAATAAAATAATAATCTATTTTTAAGGTCACCTCCAAGTGAGAAACCAATTTGGTGTACAAGGAAAATAAGCTAGAGGTGCTTCTCAACAAGCCTTTAATGTAAAAGTTCGTCAAGGAAAACCCTAGTTATGTGTGAATTATCAAGGAAAGGTGGACTGAGGAGAGAATCTTTGCAAAAAACCCAATCGCAAATACCCTATCCAGTATTTCAAACACCCCTATATATGGATCTTGGTTATGGTCTGTCAACTTTATGGGGAGTAGCGCTTTGTATTTCAAGATTGATTGGGTCCTTGTAGTTCATCATGTTGCAAAAATTGGACATGTGTTCAATTGGGCCAGCATCATATCTTCCAACATCTTAGGAATGGTTTGAACGACAAAAGAGTTATTCAAGGGTAAAACCCATAACTTTTACATGATTTCTTATCTTATTGATTGTGTCTATTCTTCAAACCCGTTTCCACTAATGGGTTGGAACTTAAAACCTGATTCACTTCCTGTACACATCCATTGTCGATATTTATGGGTTTCCAATGATAGATTTCATTTTTACAGTATTTGTTCAATTCATTTCCATCACCACTATACATTCTTATGGTCAAGAAATTGATCCCTTAGTTGTTCGTTGAGGTCATTTCCACCAAGATGGTTGAATGGTACATTCTCAATTTTTTTACCTATATATATGTGGTTTTGGTATCTTTGCTCCACCCCATTTGCTACCTACCTATGTCCACAATAGGCTTGTTCTTAGAGAAATCACTTATCAAATTATCGTGAAAGGAGTTTCTCTTCAATTATCTCACATGAATAAAAAGGCATGGCCTATATTTTCCATCATATAGGCCTTTATAACTTAGATAACACTCCCCATACCTAGAAGGAGGCTTCAACCCTTGAGGAAATTAAAATATGTTGGGGTACTGATAGAAAGCATGACCTCAAAAAGAAAATTGAAGCTAATTTCAAGTCAATAAGGTTAAACCCTACTTATAGACATGAGGTTGATTCCAAGGAATTCTTGTTCCATGGAGCCAAAAGTTATGATGAAATATTGAGCCGCAATTCGTGATGGTACCAAGAAGGTAGATTTTCACATGTGCTAAGTAGCCATATTAAACATAGCCAAGGTTGGGAGACAAGCTACTTTGGATGTTGAACCTGAACATGATAGAGAGAAGAAAGAAGTCGAAAAGGTCAAAAGGGAAGAATTAATTAGAAAATTCTTGGAGTCGAAAGAGAGACTAAAACATCAATAGAGTGGACAATTATCTCAAGGGATGCTAGCCAAAGAAAAAACCGAAAGGGAGGTCAAAGAGAAGGCTAAAAATGAAGCCAAGAATCCAAGAGAAGAGAGGCTTAAGAGAAATAAAAGGTGGAAGAGTTGGATAGGAAATAGTTATAACAAAAATCTAAATAGTGAGCAGAGGAAAGGGCCAAATAATAGGCTAAAGAATCTAAATGAAAGGAAGATTAAGAAAAAATGAGAATGGAAGAATAAAGGAAGAAACATGAGGCAACTCGAAGGGTTGTTGAATAAGAAATAATCAGGAAGGAAGCATCCCAACAGGTTGTTAAAGAAGAAAAAAGAAGATAAGAAGCAACATAGATAGATGGAGAGGAACAAAAGAAGAGAGAAGAAGAAGAGAAGTTAAGAGTTGAACAAGGAAAAGGAGAACTTGAAGTAGCTCAAAATCAAAATGAGGAGGAAGAGAAAAGGAATCAAGAAGAATCCAAGAATGAAGTACTTAGGGAACTAATCTAGGAGGATCTCAAAAGGAGATCAAAATTAAAGTCTTCAAAATGAGAATTGAAGGTTGTAGTTGCGTAGGGATCGATTAGAGATTACCAATAATGTTTGTTTCATGTAAAACATACTCTGTATGCAAAATGTATCGAGTTCTAAACTTTTTGCGAAATAGGTAAATTGGGAAAAAAATTGCCACATGGCACCATTGCAAGGGTGACACGTGGCATGTACGACGCTTACGTGGAATCACCATAGCATTCCATGTGGAAATATAAGGAGGAAAGTATGGATGGAAGGTGACGTGGGAGACAGGTTGACTATTGACATGATGGCAAGTGGATCAATGAGGGCCTCCCACATGGCATCCCTAATGGCATCTAATTAGATAGTTTTTCAAAATTTTGTAGAGACGGGGAGGATCAAACCCCTGACCTCCATTCTTCATGTGCCTCCACAATTCTACGCTAACCATCTCACATGACGTTGGGTCTTAACCTCTATAGGTTAGTGGTTCTATATAAAAAGTTGTATGTATGGAATTTTTGAAAAAGGGTTGGCTAAGGGCTAGGCCCTTGGCTCCCATCCTATTTAATGTGGTAACCATATAACAAACCTATTGTAACATCCATAGTTGGATATTCTCAATTAAGTAATTTCTGAAATAACCCACATATCTGTAGATAATAAAATATGAATAAAATGATAGATAA
>LPNX010779041.1:148278-181729 GCA_001517045.1 Pseudotsuga menziesii | reverse complement strand
TTGCTTCTTTGTAGTTATTATTATGCACTTTTTATATTCAAACCCAAACCCACTTTAAGAAACCACATGTGGTTTCACTCTTACCTTCTTCTTTTTTTAACTTTCATCTTTTCTTTTTTAAATTTTCTTTTATTTTACCTCTTTTTTTGGGGGGGTGGGGGGCTACTTTCACCTTTTTTTTAGTTTTTTATTTTTTATTTTTTAAGGACAAAGTCCTATTTTTTTGGGAAACCCAAATCTACACAAGGTGTAAATAATGTTGTCCAAGGTCTGTATAGCTCTAATACTGCTGTAACATCCCTAGTTTGATATTCTCAATTAAGTAATTTATGAAATAACCCACATATCCGTAGATAATAAAATATGAATAAATTGATAGATAAGTCCAAATTACAATTGAGGGCCCGATATTTATATTTTGGCAGAATACCCTTTCATTAAGAGTCATGTCTTTTCATAAAGACATTATTAATTATTTATTTTATATATATGTTGATGTTTATTATTATTGTTTGTTGTTATTATTTAAGTTTGTTACACCTATGCCATATGTCAATGCCACCAACGAACTATGCCTACATTATATTCCATAGTTCAAAGAAACTGTCGCCATATCCCATGTAAAATGGGTAGAGTGCAAGGATAATTTTAGGGGCGAATTTTAGCCCAGTGGGCTATTTTTCCATGTTTTTCTCCCAAAAAACATTCGCCATTTTGCATTTTTTGAAGCCCTGTTTCGCCCTTTTTTGATGGGGTAAACTTTTTTCACCCTAAAAATCGCCAAATTATTACATAAACGATATAAAATCCTTGGAAATTAAAATATTTTTTGAAAAATATCGCCAATCATTTTATAGTTGGCATTTTAAGAATTGGTAATATTCGCCAACATTAATACACTTTTAAATAAGTATGGTTCCTTAAAATCATCCCTAGTAGAGTGGGAGGCTCGCGAGTTTGACCCCAAGACCTCCGCTCCCCAAACTTAACGTGTTACCACTAGCCCACGGCTAGTTCTATGTATGGGGAATATTATGTACAAACCTCCGCCATATGTCAATTCCACCAATGAACTGTAACAACATTAAATGCCACAGTTCAAACAAACCACCGCCATATCCCATGTAAAATGGGTAGGCCAGGTGGCCCACGGGTTTGACCTCGGGACCTATGCTCCCCAAACTTAACATGTTACCACTATCCCACGACTAGTACATTGTAGGGGGAATGGTATTTTTTTTTAAAGTTTGCATTTATTTTTAAAACAAGAACATGGGTGTGTGGCCACAAATTAGAGGTCCAAAAACCTATTCAAACCACGAATTTCAATCATGAAACAGAGAGTTTCGAGCACAGGTTTTGCACTGTTTCGAGACTGTTACGGAGAGAAATTCCTATGCTTGGAGTACCACAACAGACAGCTTGACTATAGAAATCAATCCTTTCCAATATGCAAGAGAAATCAAATATCTAACACTAAAGGATCAGACCTGATACCTTATTCCGGACGGTTGAAGTAGATCCCCGTTGAGCTTTCCAAATTCATCTTGAATTGATGAATCACTTCCTCAACAACAAGTAAACAAGACAAGCATACTATATATATTGGTGTTAGATCTACTCTAGCATATATAATCAACAATGTATAAGCATTTGAAATCATCCATGGATAAAATATTTATTCAAACATACATTATTGGACAGGAAAATATATTTTTATTAATATAAAATCAGAGATTACAATGAATACAACCTCTGTTGGCACGTCTGTGAATCGGAGAAACTAAATCCCCCGCCTCCACCACCTCAATCCTCCATCTCTTGATAGCAAGCTCACAAGAAAAAGGAAAGCTTTGGAAGAACACCAAAGTGCTCCAAGGGACAAAGGGATGCAGACTCAAGCACAAGTTCCGGCAACAATGGACTATAGTTTCTTTGCTCTCAATTCTCTTATGCCTTCGATGTATCCAAAGAGTTCCTTATATAGCTTTTCAATGGGGTAATGAAAGGTCGAATCTGAGTGATCTCAAGGCATATGGAAGGCTAGGAGACAAGTGAGTTAGATCCATGTCAAGGAAAACTCCAAAAGGATTTGGATTTTGTACACATCCCGATGTACGCAGTTTTAGGGGTCAAATCCGTTTATATATGCGATAAGGGGTTTAAAAGTTGCGTATAGAAATTTTCACATGTTTATAGGGATGGTCTAGGAAACAACAAAGGACAAAAAATGGTCCTAGGGGTCTAAGGAGTCTGCAGAGGGACAGGGGAAGGCCATACAAGTGTGATTCACTTGGTGTGGTAAAATCAGCTATAACAGATGCCCCATAATGTGTGAGGTCAGAGGGGTCATACGATGGAGTGGAGTGATGAAGAATCCCAAATGGAAGACCAGGCACCCAATCAACATAGTACAATGATACAACTCTGCACATAACTGTAAATACATATAGCAGTCCCGGATATATAAGAGTACAATGGCCATGAATAGGCGTGATACAAAATATCACATAAGTGGTCATCGCCACGTACAATATACATAGATCATAATCTCCATGACGAAGATATACAAATGATCATGATCTCCATAATGGCTGAAGATATACAATGGAGCAAGATCTCCATAATAGCTGGAAATATCTGACATATACTAGAATCAAGTCACAAGAGCTGAAATCTCATGAACACTGGCACGATCAAGGAGGTAGAATATAAAAGATTCCACCAATCTAGAAGGTATTCTACACAAACTGATATGAGTACAAGTCCTACTATGTGAATATAGGTGTCGAGCTCGAACATAGTAGTCCATCATCTGATTACCTGTCATTGATGTATACCATTAACAGATGCGAGATCACCCATCGATAATGATAATGGGAATCAAGGTACTAGAGTGCAAACTAACAAGTGCAAATAGGTGTGTTGAGGTCGAACACTTGAGAGGATCCATTGATCAGGGGACATTGCTGTATTCCCAAAAACTGTTGATGGTGAGAGAACCTATCACTGATGACTGCAAGTCTCAAGGCACTAAAAAATGACTCTAGATTCCAATCCCAAAATAAATGATCTGAAGTCGATGGGATGAAATCCGCTGGAAGGAGGGCATTAAGGCATCCCCCATAATCCAACATGAGGTACTCAACAAAGCTGTATAATGTGGAAGGACTTGATCATAAGGTGCACAAACCAGTAACTGTATCGGGAATGGCCAACATGCAAAGTCAAGATAACTGAGGAATGGCCAACTCAGGTTTCAACTTCCTTCGAACAAGAGAATAACGGTGAATGGTGACTGAATAAAGGCAGCATAGACTCAAAATACAAAACTGGGATATCTCTACAACACAAAAGACATCGACAGAGGCTCCATGGGGATTGGAATATTAACCATTCGGTGGAGATAAACTCAGATAAAACGAGTACAACTCCTAAAGTCAAACTATAAACCCAACCAATGAATGTGATATACATGGCTCTGTTCGAAGCCGACATGACTCGACAGCTGCCAAAAGATAACATCTTTCCTTGTCCGGCTTTTTGGTTTTTTGTTTTTTTTGGACTTTTTCAAATATTTAAAAATCTTGAAAAAGAATAAAACTACTTTATAGTTACAAACTAGGAGGAGACAAATGTCATACTGGGAAAACAAACTAGTTCCAAGCAGTGGAACATACCTATGGTCAATGCAAGGATACATGTGTATGATAACGACACTCGGGGGAAAGTCCCCTGCCGGTAAAAATAGGGGATCAATCTACAAAGGATGTATAAAATGGCTCTGCATGGCTAGACATGAGACAAGCTCAGGCTATATGGCTGAAACTCAATGTCAGGGAAGCCATTGTAAGGCTCAATAAGGTAGGCAAAGCTCATGATAATGCAATTACAACTTGACATAAGGGAGTCCTGAGGGAAATAGGTCAGCAAAAGATCAAGAGGAGTATAAGGCTCTTGTGAAATGTCATGGCAATACTATACAACAGACTCCCACACCCTAAGGGACAAAATGTCGGCATGGGCACCAAATGCAAATAAGGCGCTAACTAGGGTACCCATGTAAGGTCAAGATCTACCACTCATATCATGCCACTTCTAAAACAACAAGAAGGTTCTGTGACATAATAGAGTCGGTTCATACCTAAGGCTATAATGAAACGGTCATAAGGTCATGAAAAATGTAAACGGTGATGAAACCTAACCTATATGCCAGTTTAGACATGATACCTGAAATCGGTACGAACGGGTCAATCCAATGGTTGAAACGACGCTAAAAAAGGTCTCCTACATCATAAATTAGTCCAAAAAATGATCCAAAAGGATTAGAAACAGTCCAAACTATAGCAAAGGGGGTAAATTTTTTTTAAAATTTGAAAAATTTCTATAAATAGTAAAAAATTCAAAACATTATAAAACATTTGAAATTTTTACCCATTTGAGCTCAGAACTTCAATAACGAATTCCAGGAGATCCAGCAGGCGGAATCCACTACCGTTTTTTCCAGGTACTTACCCATGCTCTATTCTTTCATTTTGATGCAAATTTTGTCAAATTCTATGGTGTATTTAGGATTCTAGGCCAGTCTAAGATGTGCACCATGACCCACGCAGAAATCGAGGGTTTTTCCGCGTATAGGGCTGGATATACGTGGAAAACGCCCTCAAAGTTGTGTACATACGCGGCTGTTTAGTAAACAGTCGCATATGTGGCTGCGCTTAATAGTTTTTAAGCGTTCTAATGGATCAAACTCAAATTTTATGTGCAAGATGGTCCTAGAATGGAGAGAACGTGAACATCATGATGTAGAAGAGGCAGTAAGGGTAGATCTAATGGCTCAACAAGCGTTACGTGCATGCAAGCTTTACAAATTTTGGTGTCTTGGTGGCTTAAGAGACAAACCAAGACTATTAGTGGACTACCAGCATCCATACTCAGAGTCGTTCCAGATAGACAGGATGTCCCTCACCATAGAAGTGGAGGACATATATTTTATTACTGGACTTTCCCGATGGGGGGAAGTGGTGAGCCTATGCTCTCGCAGGACTGGAGGTGTCCTGACTATAGATGAGTACATTGCGGTGTACTGCTATCCAGACATGGAGAAGGTGGGGAGTCAGATCCCAACTAACTCCATACAGGTGTTGGGCCTAAAGGCCATCCTACTGACACTGGGCAGGATAGCAGGCTTAGCTTCACTCCACCAAGCCTCGCGGCCTTTGATGTTCTATGCAGTGGAGTGCATGAGACCCACAGTGTACGATTGGAGCACTGCGCTACTGGGAAACATGAAACACTAGCTCAGTGAGTGCAATATGGGCAAAGTGCAAAAATTCGATTTCAGCAGCATACTGAGCACATTTTTCTTTAATCGTGTTCCGGGATTGAGCCCTAGAGTTGAAGTTCCTCTACACGGGGTTCCAGATCTGGCCCAATAGCATTGGGCAGATGCAATGCATAGACTGGGTGGAGGTAGGGTGTCCAACCCCTATCCAGCTGATTTCTTTCCATGGTGGCGACGACAGATAGTTTCCATCGATGACTACCGCTATGTAGGGATAGATTTCCGGGGAGACCCGGACATGCCGCTACCACCAGAATCGGCATATGGTGACATTGGTAACGAATATCGACCCTCTTTTAAATTTTTTGGAGTTATTAAATGTTTTTGTGTTTTCTGATTATGTGGAATCAAAAGACATGTTTTTGGATGATAATACATAGTGACATCTACCATATGCATGCAGATGTGGGACCACGACGGCCTGAAGGCTTCCCTCATCATAGACGAAGGGGAAGAGGAGACGATATCACGGGTATAGATGCGGAGCAAACGCTCCAAAGCATTCATACCAACTTCATGAGATTGACACATAGAGTACCCATGGCGCAAGTCGAGGACTTGCTTGAGGCCATGCAACGCCAGGTGGTGGGTGTACCACAAGCATGGGTGCGGCTATTTCGATGGCTAGCTAGAGCCATAGTGACATTCCATGATCACAACCCCCCTCCTCCTCCACAGGCTTAGATACCTAGGAGTGATACATTTTTTACTACCGTGTATTTATATTTTGGTGGCTTGAGAGCCCCATTTTTGTATTATGACACTATGTATTACCACATTTTGGATGTTTCTAAAAACTTTTATGATGATCGATTTATTTATTTACATGTGTAAAAATTTTATGTTTTTGATGAGCTTATTATGTATGAAACAAATGCCAATATAACACATAGTTAGCATATGAGTTAGCGACTTGATTATTAATTATTGGAACATGTATGTATGTTATATTGTCAAATTGTCGTTCTAATAATCTCACACGTAAGAATCTTCTTAATAATGTCGGATCTCTAACATGGTACAAACCATTAAGATGTGACACTACTAACTCCGAATCAAGTCGTACCTCAAGAGAGAGAACACCATGTGAAATGGAATCCCGTAGAAACTCAATAATGGCACTATACTCAGCAACATTGTTTGAAGATGGCTGTAAACATACGCCTCCTGAAGACAATACCTGACCCATAGGAGTATAAATCACCCAAGCAGGAGAGGATGAGTGTTGAGTGTGACGGCTCGCACCATCCGCGAATCCTATGAAGGTAGAAGATTCCATTGACATCTTCCAAAAGAAACGGAAACTAATCACAAACCCGATCACCATAAGAAAAAGACCTACCTATGCAAAATTGTACAATAATATACAATAACCAGCCTTGGCTGAAAATCATGCATAGTACTTTTTGAGATAGAGCCCATTTCTGGGCTCCGCCAAGGCCGTTCGCTCATAATCCACTAACTCATAAGCGCCCTTCTCTAACACATGTTTAACGACGTAAGGACCATGCCACAAGGGGTTAAACTTTCCTACCCCCAAGGGTTCTTTTGGTTGATCCCACAAAAGGACCAAGTCTCCCTCACTAAACCTCCTTGGATGGACAGACTTATTGTACTGGACCTTAACGTGATGCTTATTTACTTCTAGAGCCACCAAGGCATCTCGGTGCCGCTCATTAAGTTGCTCAAGGTGGACCAAACGCTCCTCCAATGGTCAAGTGTCTGGTAAGAGTTCTATGGATAGCTTCAAAGAAGGAATCTCGCACTCAACCGGCAATACCGACTCCACTCCATGTACAAGTTGATATGGAGAAAAACCCGTGGTAGTATTAACAACGGTTCTATAAGCCCACAAAGCAGGATATAACATAATGTGCCAATTATTCTTGCTTTGTGCGATGGTTCATTGGAGAATGGATTTGAGTGATTTTTTCACTGCTTCTACCTATCCATTCGCTTGAGGGTAGTAAGAGGAGGAATGCTCTTGTGTATACCCTAAGTTTGATGCCAACTCTTCCATCATACAATTCTGAAAGTGTGAACCGTGGTCAGTGACAAGCTATTTCGGAATACCAAATCGAGTAATAATCTGGTTGAATATGAAGTGTGCGGTTGTCTCAGGGTTCGATTTAACTGTAGGCATAGCCTCAACCCATTTCATGAAGTAGTCAACAGCCACTATGATATGATGATGCCCCCTAGCCAAAGTTGGGTTTCAATCCATAAAATCAAGCCCCCACTTAGTGAAGGGACTGGCGGTAATGATGGGATGTAACGGGGCAGGTTTCGAGCGCATATTACGTGCAAACACCTGGCAAGAATGGCACCTCTTGACCGCATCTACATAATCCTTAAAGACCGACGGCCAGAAATAATCCGCTTTTAAGATTTTTTGGGCTATAGAAAGCCCAGATAAATGATCACCACACGCCCCTCCATGGTAATTATTTAGCACTACCTCAACCTCTTCATGAGTTAAACAACGACGTAAAATGGAATCTACCCCATGGTAGTACAAAGTGTTATCCACTATGAGGTAATTTTTAGACACGTGACGTAACCGTCGTCGTTCATCCCATGAGAGGTGAGTAGGGACCTTCAATGTTTGTAAATATATAATAATATCCCCATACCATGGGTCCAAAGTTGAGATTAATAATATGTGCTCATCGATAAACGTATCTTGACAAACCAGCTCCTCGGCTTCGCTTGGGAAATCCAATATAAGCTCCGCAAAAATTAACGATTTCTTCGATTTTGATGAAACAAACTCAAGATTGAATTCTTGCAAGATGACAATCCATTTATTATATTTTCCCCCAATCATTCTTCGAGTGAGAATGAATTGAAATGGATTGACATGGGCTACAACCAAGGTCTGGCGAAGGAGAATATAATGTCGCAACCGTTGAACCGCATGTATGGTAGCTAAGGAAAGCTTCTCAACATGGGAATAATGGATCTCCATGTCAATAAGATTCTGGCTTAGATAGTATATGAAATTCTCTTGGAGCTCCTCATCCTCTTGAACCAAAACCATACCAATCGTCTCCATAGATGCTGCCACATAAAGTAGAAAATCACGACTATAGTCTGGGGGACTAATCACCGGGGCCGATGCTAGGGCTCGCTTGAGCACATCAAAGGACTCCTGGGCTCACTCATCCCAACAAAAGGTGGTGTCCTTCTTCAAAAGACGCATAAAGCCTCTAGTCAAATTGGCAAAATTGACAACGAATCTCCGTAAGAAGTTTTCCATGCCTTGCAAACATTGAAGATGTCTAATGTTTTTCAGGGGAGACAACTGAAGTATTGCCTCAACCTTCAAAGGGTCGACTCTTATACCCTCTTTAGAAACAATGAATCCTAATAAGCGACCATAATTCACACAAAAGATGCACTTGTGAGGATTTAGCCTAACCAAATAATGGCGGTACCTTTCGAATACTAATCTCAAATGATAGGGATGACACATTCTCATACGAGAATGAGCAATAAGGTCATCCAAAAACACTTCAATAATTGATTTGAGATCATGGAAGATCAAGGTCATAGCCCGCTGAAAAGTAGCTCCGGCGTTCTTAAGGCCAAAAGGCATTTTTCGATATGCAAAAGTTTCCCAACGACAAATAAATGCAGTCTTATGTTGGTCCTCAGGTTTAATTTGTATCTGATTGTATCCGGAAAATTCGTCCATAAAGGAAAAAACTTCGCTACCCGCACACTCATCCAAAATCTGATTAATAAATGGTGTGGGGAAATTGTCCTTAGGATAGGCATGATTCAAATCATGAAAATCAGTACATATGCGGATCGCTCCTTGCTTCTTATCAAGCGGAACAGGATTTGAAACCCACTCCATCAAGGGAACGGGATAGATAAAATCGGCTTTCAACAGTTTCTCTATCTCTGCCTTAATCGCGGGTACTTTCCTAGGATTCACTGCATGCAAGCGTTGTCGAACAGGCTTAGCATTGGGATAAGTCTAAATCTCGTGTTCAACAATGCGAGAGTCGATACCTGGCATTTCATCGTAAGACCAAGCAAAGATATCACAAAATTATTTAAACAGCTCGGCGTATTCTCGAATCTCAGCATGGGAACATTCTGCCCCAATATAGACATTCTCTATCCTGCCAGGATCGCGAGAGATATTGATAGGAATCGTTGGAGATATATTTGCCATGTTCCCATCAGCCATCGGACTAGGAGATCTTAATGAACCATGAAACTACCAATTCTCTCACTAAGAACCTCCCTAAAGTCCTTACGCTCCAAGCGGTCAAGCTCGGGAAGAAAGTAAGATCTATGATGCAACTCTTCCCATGTTGGCTCAAATCTCGACCTAGCCTCAATAATCACTTCGTTTGAAGGAAAAACAATCATGAGGTAGTTGTGTGCGTGAGAAGACTGAACTACCCATGCAGGAAGCACATATGGGTCCTCCTCCTCTGTCCACAAAGAGGAAGGACTAGGCTCTACAACACATACAAGATTAGCTTGATAAGCTACCATAGTTGCAGGAAACGACACATCCATCACGATGGGCTCACTCGAAGTATTCGGTGTAGGAAGAATCCAAGGATCTTCCATATGACTCATGCAAAAAAACATCGATCTCACAGATGTCGAAGCCTCACTGGAACTAGACCCTATCATAAGGACAGGTGCAGGAAAACTAAAGCTTCCCATGAGGGATGGATACATGCCCACACCCACACTCCCAGTTGCCGGCTGAGAGCACTCTACAATCAGGATCGAAGCTCCCGAAGATGCGGTAACCGATGGATTCTTGAATGAAATTTGATCAATCGTAACTATATTCCCATTAAATGGAAAGCATACAATGTGAAATAGTGAAGAAGTTACGGCTTGCATACTGTACATCCTATTCCTATCCAACAAGAGATTGTAGTCAAGGGGCGCATCAACCACCTTGGTGTCTATTGCAACAATCTTCCCTCCCAAATGGACCTTAAGGGAAGGAAGGATCCCGTGTAGCCTAAATGATCTCCCATCAAACGTAGTTAACATGGTAGCGGACTTAGGCAACTCAGGGGAACCTAAACCCTTCCAACACGATAAAGACATCATAGAAGCAGCAACGCCTTTGTCAATCACAGTGTGCTTGACGGTCATGTTAAGACATTCTACATGAATCAAAAGAGACACATAGTAAGGCAAGCGAGGCTGAAGTCCTACGGTTTCAAATTTAATCACAGAGGAAGAATTATCATCATTCACACCAAGGGCAGAAAGCAAATCCTTCCTTTGTGAAGGGCAACTCTGAAGTAATTCTAGTGTAGACATCGCACAAGGAGTGTGGCCCAAATCTTTGACAACAGAATAGTTCTGGGCGGCTCGGGCATTAGGATTCTGCCTCGAACGCTTAAGGACTCCCTTAGGAATGCGAGGTGCAACTTCAAGTTTATCCACAGGTTTTTCAATATGCAAAGGAGTTCCTAGTGGATCAGGTTCCTTTCCTGGGTTGGGTTTTGATGAACCATAGTCCTTCGCATGGGTCACAACCTTCGTAGCATGCACCATGTTAATACAACCATGACCACTACCCTCCAACAGATCTTGATCACCACTAGACTGATCATGGGTCCTCGAGTTCATGTTTTGATTGTGAGGCAAGGGGTTAGTCAGCATAGGTGGGCCCTGTGCTAAAAATATCGAGGCTTCATCAATACAAGGGCACAAGTAAGTGAGGTGATCATCCTTACACAACTTGCAAGGAAATTTAACCTTATGTTTATATTGCTTGTCCCCCCCAGAATTATGGGTGTTCTTGTCATTAGTATTAGCATTTTCACTCCTATTCCCACCCTTACGATTGTTCTTACCCTTCCTTTTATTCCTTCTGGGTTGCTGGTTACCCTTCTGGTCCAAGGATTGCACCGAAAGCACACTCACCATTTGGGTGGGTTGAGACGAAGCCATGGCTTGTCCCGAAGCATATTGGTTGATTGACAATTGAATGACCTATTTCACAATTGAATCCGCAGGTTTATCACTCGCACAACCAACAATGCCATCAGCATGTGGTCCAGGTTTAACTTTGGGGTCGAAACTAGAATGCGGAGCATTGGGAATGATCTCATATAACAAACCAGATTGAGCATAAATCAAATCCAGTTCCTGCACCCTAAAAATGGCTTGTTCCTCATTTTGCACTCTGGATGTAGAAACATCCTTTGCTATATAAGGAAATAACGACTTAAGGAACCATTCAAGGAGGAATTCCGGCGGTATAAAGGCTTTAATGAACATATTCTGTCTACGCCACTCTTGGATATGGTCCGAGATATGTGTGGTTTTATCCTTCCGAAATGTCGACAAGAGTTCCATACCAACGTCGTAATGCACTGGTAGCTGGAAGTGGTTAAGAAAAGTCATCGCTAGGTCATCGAACAAAGCGAATGCCCCCCTAGGTAGCTCTATATACCATTTCACGGCAGGCCCTGTAAGGGTGCATTGAAACAACCTTAAACGGATTGAATCTTGGTGTAAGGAATTTGAAGAGCACCATAGGTGAAAGGTAGTAACATGTTTACTTAGATCCTCTCTCGGTTTTCCCTCGAATTTGGGTATGTCCGAGGGAAGCTTAGTAGGGACAGCCGGCCAAGCCAGGTCATGAGATACAGAATCGTTCGTCAATCTTGACAAGTCAGGAAGATTTAGCATTGCGAGGAAAGGGGGCCTAGGATGAGCAGGTCGATGCACCGCTCCCTGATAGTTTCGATTCATATAGGTCTGATTACCATAACCACCATGGCCTTGACCATAGTGCCCTCCTCCTGTTTGACCCGTGTAGGGTGGCATGGAAGCACCATAGAGTGGTTTACCTTGACTATTTGGGGCTACAAAGCCATAATTTGGAGAGTAAGCAGGTTGTTGATACCCATACCCATAAGGTGGAGAACCCTGTCCATACTGCGTCCCATAATAAGGTCCATAAGTCATCTCATGAGATGTCCCATGAGACACTCTGTAAGTAGGAATATACACTTCGGAAGTAGGAATATACATTCCGGAAGTAGGAATATACATTCTGGAAGTAGGAATATATGCTCCGAAAGTAGTAACATGACCTGTAGAAGTATGAACACGACCTCCCAAAACAACGGGTGGTACTTGAACCTGAGACACAACTGGTTGCGTAACAGCGGTACGGACATGACTCGTAGAAACATTTCGGCCCGAAGGACCACATGAATGAGGTGGAGGGTGAAAATTTAAAGAACTTGGGACAGAGGATGAAGGGACTTGTGAAATTATGTATGTTTTGTTCCCTATAGTCACTCATCTTGGATCTGGTATCCTAATAGGATCACTAACCCTAGGCCTAGAAGGAATATGTGATGTAGCTTCCACTATCGGGATGGAAGGTGCAATGTGACTTGTGCTCACAAACCTCTCCACATGGTAAGGAATGAGAGTGCCCCCAGGTGTAGTGTTAGGATTAAAGGCAGACTCGACATGAAATTCCAAATCATGTGTGGGAAAACCAGACATACCATAACTACCATAACTAGTGCTCGCGAGTTCAAAATGAGTCTCATCATCTTCCAGCATTCCATACCAGCGATGCGTCAATGGGGGATCAACACTAGAGTAAGTAGGTCTATCATGAAAAGTAACTATCTTAGAAGTTACAGGACCTAACTCAGTCAAATCAGGTGAAGGATCATAGTTAGGAGTAAACTCCCCATCTTCCACTTGAATGGGAGAAGGTGGTTCAGGAATATCTTCAACATGGTCTCCCATCATGTGTGAATCAATGTGTGAAGTATTCCACCTGGATTGTCTATCTCTCTCTCCTAAAGGAGGAGGAGATGTAGAAGGCGGAAGTCCTGCTAAATGACAAGAACAGCGAGGAGCCACACTCGAATCCACAATGACTCAAAAAATATAAAAGACTCTCTAATTACGCAAACCCTAGGCAAGCTAACGTGCACATAGCATACACCAATAAAATATAAAGCCAAACACAAGCAATCAAGGGTAGGATAAATGAGCTCTTGAATGAAACAGGTATGTCTCGCTTAGGAGAGGCTTGAGACTCCCATACACAACAAGCAGAGGTACATAACCAGTTATTGTGGCCCTCAGCTTCAATGTGTAAAGCGACTATGCTATCCAACCCCAACCTAGCCAAGACATCCGCAGAATAACCCTTGCAGAGTACCCCCTTGATATTCTAGGTAAGGTCACTAAGGTCACCTCAATATAATCAATTCTCAGGCGAACATTCGCAGGTGGCATTGACCGTATGGGTAGGGTAGCAAAGCCCGAAACTCTCGAAAGAGCCCCCAGATACGAATACAATCCTGGAAATATCTTCGGTGCTACTCAGTTATGACTATGGGTCATCCTAATCAATAACCGCTCACACTACCTCGTGCTTAACTCCCTTTTGAGAGGAGGATCCTGAGAAACACTGGTTATACCACGGAATTTCACACACTCACCTAGATAGACACATACATGTTGTTGTTTAGTGGTCTTGGAGAATTTACTCACAATGAACTATTCCAAGACCCTAAAACCTAATCTCGTTGGTGAACCCTATCAAATAAAATAGTGTATTTCATTTTAATTAAGCGTTGATTTTAGTTGGCTTTATTACTCAAAAGAGGTATATGGTCGTGCAACTAATGGCGTTATGACACAACATAAAGCAAAATGCACACCTAACAATTAATGCAAATGCATTGTGTCCATGAAAAACAGGGTATGCTACTACGTGAAATGCATAATTTTCTTCAAATGATAAATGCAAGCTTTCCTATATGAAATCCTGACTACTACTTCAAAACAAATCTAGTGCAAGTACTATGCAAAATGCAAGATGCAATGCATAATGATAATCAAATATTTTTGGATTTTTTGAAATAAAAATGAGATATTAAAGCAAAAGAATGGTTTTAAAACCCCCAGAGTCCGCAAGCACAATCAAGCAGCACTCTTGCAAAGTACTAAGGTAAAAGAAATCTAATGCACTAATCCCAAAACAAAAAATAGAAAATGCAATGACAAGAACATTCTTCAAAAAAGAAAATTTACCCTAAAAAAACGTCTCTGGTCAGAAACAGAGGTGTATACAGACTCTAGCAGTATCAAACGAGACTCAACAATCATCCAAATTCACCCAGCAACAATCAATCTTCCTCTAGAAGGAAAAACTAAGGGCATACACGACTATTCGTAGTAAACCCGCGTGTGTACGTGGAAATAGCAATGAAACCCGATTATATACGCGACTGTGAGTTAAAAAATCGCGTACAGGAAGAAAGGTGCATAAAAATAAAGGAAAACAGACAAGCTGAGAAAAAATTCACACCAATCAGACACTACCAGGAAAACATGCCCCCATACCCGACACAGAAACAGAGAAAAAAGAGCAATTCAAAGTCATTGAATGCCGATAGAAAAATTCCTATACGCGGATAGAAGATCCTTATCACGTATATACTCGGGTTTGACCCCTAAAACCGTGTACATCAGGATGTGTACAAAATCCAAATCCTTTTGGAGTTTTTCTTGACATGGATCCGACTCACTTGTCTCTTGGCCTTCCATATGCCTTGAGATTGCTTGGATTCGACCTTTCATTACCCCATTGAAAAGCTATATAAGGAACTCTTTGGGTACATTGAAGGCATAAGAGAATTGAGAGCAAAGAAACTATAGTCCATTGTTGCCGAAACTTATGCTTGAGTCTGCATCCCTTTGTCCCTTGGAGCACTTTGGTGTTCTTCCCAAGCTTTCCTTTTGCTTGTGAGCTTGCTATCGAGAGATGGATGATTGAGGTGGTGGAGGCCCAAGTAGGGTATTCAGTTTCTCCGATTCATAGACGTGTCGACAGAGGTTGTATTCATTGTAATCTCTGATTTTATATTAATAGAAATATCTTTTCCTGTCCAATAATGTATGTTTGAATGAATATTTTATCCATGGATGATTTCAAATGCTTATACATTGTTGATTATATATGCTAGAGTAGATCTAACACCAATATATAGTATGCTTGTCTTGTTTACTTGTTGTTGAGGGATTCATCAATTCAAGCTGAAGTTGGAAAGCTCAACGGGGATCTACTTCAACCGTTTGGAATAAGGTACGAGGTCTGATCCTTTAGTGTTAGATATTTGATTTCTCTTGCATATTGGAAAGGATTGATTTCTGGAGTTAAGCTGTCTATTGTGATACCCCAAGCCATAGGAATTTCTCTCCGTAAAAGAGCAATTCTGTTATGGAGAGAAATTCCTATGGATTGGGGTACCACAACAGATAGCTTGACTCAAGAAATCAATCCTTTCCAATATGCGAGAGAAATCAAATATCTAACACTAAAGGATTAGACCTCGTACCTTATTCCGGATGGTTGAAGTAGATCCCCGTTGAGATTTCCAACTTCAACTTGACTTGATGAATCACTTCCTCAACAACAAGAAAACAAGGCAAACATACTATATATATTAGTGTTAGATCTACTCTAGCATATATAATCAACAATGTATAAGCATTTGAAATCATCCATGGATAAAATATTCATTCAAACATACATTATTGGATAGGAAAAGATATTTCTATTAATAGAAAATCAGAGATTACAATGAATACAACCTCTATCGGCAGGTCTGCGAATCAGAGAAACTGAATCCCCCACTTGGGCCTTCACCACCTCAATCCTCCATCTCTCGATAGCAAGCTCACAAGCAAAAGGAAATCTTGGGAAGAACACCAAAGTACTCCAAGGGACAAAGGGACGCAGACTCAAGCACAAGTTCCGGCAACAATGGACTATAGTTTCTTTTCTCTCAATTCTCTTATGCCTTCAATGTATCCAAAGAGTTCCTTATATAGCTTTTCAATGGGGTAATGAAAGGTTGAATCCGAGCGATATCAAGGCATATGGAAGGCCAGGAGACAAGTGATTCGGATCCATGTCAAGGAAAATTGTTACAGAGTCTCCAATTTTGTTATGGAGAGAAATTCCTATGGCTTGGGGTACCACAACAGACAGCTTGACTCCAGAAATCAATCCTTTCCAATATGCATGAGAAATCAAATATCTAACACTAGAGGATCATACCTCGTACCTTATTCCGAACGGTTGAAGTAGATCCCCGTTGAACTTTCCAACTTCAGCTTGAATTGATGAGTCACTTCCTCAACAACAAGTAAACAAGACAAGCATACTATAAATATTGGTGTTAGATCTACTCTAGCATATATAATCAACAATGTATAAGCATTTGAAATCATCCATGGATAAAATATTCATTCAAACATACATTATTGGACAGGAAAAAATATTTCTATTAATATAAAATCATAGATTACAATGAATACAACCTCTGTCGGCACGCTTGCGAATCGAAGAAACTGAATCCCCCACTTGGGCCTCCACCACCTCAATCCTCCATCTCTCGATAGCAAGCTCACAAGCAAAAGGAAATCTTGGGAAGAACACCAAAGTGCTCCAAGGGACAAAGGGAAGCAGACTCAAGCACAAGTTCCGGCAACAATGGACTATAGTTTCTTTGCTCTCAATTCTCTTATGCCTTCAATGTATCCAAAGAGTTCCTTATATAGCTTTTCAATGGGGTAATGAAAGGTCGAATCCGAGCGATCTCAAGGCATATGGAAGGCCAGGAGACAAGTGAGTTGGATCCATGTCAAGGAAAACTCCAAAAGGATTTGGATTTTGTACACATACCGATGTACGGGGTTTTAGGGGTCAAACCCGCATATATATGCGATAAGGGGTTTAAAATTTGCGTATAGCAATTTTCACATGTTTATAGGGATGGTCTAGGAAACATCAAAGGACAAAAAATGGTCCAAGGGGTCTAAGGAGTTTGCAGAGGGACAAGGGAAGGCCATACAAGTGTGATTCACTTGGTGTAGTAAAATCAGCTATAACAGAGACGAAGGTACAACCATTAATGAGCATGCTTACCGAGGTGGGAATCCCTTCCATCTATACAATTGCAACAATGTGTTTCTCAATTTGTGTGCCAGAGGAGGCCTCAAGCAAACCTAGTCTAGTTTATACTCATTTTTCTCATAATTTCTAGATAGATGCAGTGGTGCAATCTGTTTCTGAGTTTGAATGATAGAAAACAAAGGTTTTTCTATAAATCATGTATGTAATATTTTAAAGACTTAATAAGATCAGCCTTTCCATTGGAAGTGGCGCGGAGATGTATCCCAAGAGGCATGAACTCCATTATCATCTGATGTCTACAAATTTCATGGTTTGCATATCTTTTATGTACTTGTGTGTTTCATTTTTGCTCTCTAATTTGGCCTTTTAAAGCCTTTTTTAATGAGTTTAAGCATACAAATTTTCACATGAAAATAATGGTTATAAATATCTTGTCATTTTTGGATCAAGTTTGGTATCAGAGCAGCTTAACCATTGCATTGTGAGTTTGTGAATGTTAACAAGGATTAAGCTAAAGTGAGGTGAAGGTGTACTTGTGGCATTTAATCTTGATATTGGATGTGCACATTGAAGAAAGAAAATGACAGATGAAGAATACTGAGAAGAAGATGAGAAGGATTTCCATAAGTATTTCTATCAAATGGTAGATAGAGTAGAAAAAATGTTTGTAGATTATCAAGAGATTTTGGAAAAGAAGAAAAGAAAGAAGGAGAAATCAGAGAATAATGCTTTGGGAAAAGGAGAAGACTTTTCTGATCCTTATTCTCCATCTTCTTCTTCTTGTTGTTCTAAAAGCTCTAGTACTGCTTAGATTCAAATCCAAAGAAACAACCTGAGAAGGATAAGTCTGATTTACCTTATTTGAAACTTGATATTAAGTTTGAGCTGCCTACATATAATGGTGAACTTAACACGAAAAAACTAGATGATTGGATCAAGCAGATTGAGGTGTATTGCAATATTCAGAATCTTGTAGATGATACAACAAATATCTAGTTAGCTACTTTTCATCTTGGAGGCACCGCGCTTATTTGGTGGGAGTGTAATATACAAGAAGACCTCCTTACAAAAGGTAAGATTATTTCTTCCTGGTATGAATTTACTTCTGCATTAAAAAAAATGTTATCCATTAGGATATATACAACAAGCCATAACGGATTGGAAAAACTTAAAGCAAGATAAAGGTAAGAATATGCAAGAATACACTCAAGAATTCAGGAAAAGAGATTTGATTTTGGGTATACCTCTTTACACTTAAGAAAATATTCTCAAGTTTATTGGAGGATTACATAGTTATTTGCATCATATAATACTTATGTCTAATCCTACTAACCTTGATGAGGTATGTGTACAAGCTACGCACATTGAATACAAAGGGAAGAGTGTTCATGATTTTTGTTCAGTTGAATCCAGCCAGTCAAAAGAAGGCAAGGAAAAAGGGAAAGGTAAGCATACAACTACACTGAGGAAAGGTGATGAGAGGCCTACCTGCTCACATTGTCAAAAGCAAGGGCACAAAGAGGCAAAGTGTTGGGTACTACATCCAGAATTGAAACCGAAGTGGTTGAAGGATCGAAAATAGAAGCAAGAGGCCACAGTTATCGATGAGGACCTTGGATCAAATTCTGAGGACGAAACAAAGATATCAATCATAGGTGTGGAAGGTAAAGATATTGTTGGTAATGGTTCTAAGATTGGCTCTTCATGTACTTCTACTTCTAAATATAATGTTAGTTCTAAGGATAGAAAAAATAATGCATTGTTTCATATAAGGGTAATTACAAAACAAACAAAGATCGACACACTCATAGATAGTGAATCCCAAGCTAATCTCATTTCAGAAGAAGTAGTTAAGTAGTTGGGATTGAAAACAAAACCACACAAGAAACCTTATTCATTAGGATTGGCATGCAAAGATAAAATATTACAAGTAACAAAATAATGTGACCTAAAGTTTGCAATAACATCCAAGTTTGTAGATGAAGTTGAATTTGATGTGGTTCCACTAGATATGTGTGGAATTGTTTTTGGTATCTGTATTTATATGAAAGGCAGTCTTCTATAGAGAACATAATCAGTATCATTCATTTAAAGAAATAATTGGGTATATAGTACATTCAAATTCATTTAAAAATGATAGATCGTTGGGAACTACACAACAACTAAAAAGGGCTGTTAATGCAAGTTAGAATTTGACACTTATGTCTATGCAATGTAAGGAAGAAAACAATCCTAAGCATGAAAAGGAAGTGTCATTTCACTACAATGCACCTATTATGGTTGATAGTGTTCCTATGGTAAAACATAAGCATGGTATTGGTACAATCTCTTTCATATGTTCAATTTTGATATTCAGCTTTCTAATGTTCAACAATATATGGTTGGTTCTGACAATATTGAATGAGGATTTGGTTGAAAACATGATTAATGTACTTAACAATGTTAGTGCAATGTTGATTTTTATTATGATGAGTCAAATGTACATGTTCCAAGAAATATGGACAAATGATATAGGACATGTGAGACAAACATTTCCTCACTTTAATTCTAAATGATTCAGGATTTTGGTGGTCTAAAAGATTCTCATTAAGAAGGTTTGATCTAAGAGGATATCTAAATTCAATAAAAAATAAAGTCTTCAAAATGTGAACAGAAGGTTTCAGATGTGTATGGATCGGTGAGATATTTCCGACAACATTTGTTTCATGCAAAACAGACTCTACATGCAAAAGATATCGAGTCCCGAACTTTCGATGAAATTGGTAAATTGGCAAAAAATTGCCATGTGGCACCACTGCAAGGGTGACACATTGCCTGTATGGAGATGATGTGGCACCATCACAACATTCCATTTGGGAATCTTAGGAGGTAGGTACATATGGCAGGTGATAGGTTAGATGGGTGGACTATCGACAGGATGAAAAGTGGACCAATCAAGGCTTGCCACTTGACAGAAATGATGGCCTCTAATTGGACATTTTTTCAAACTTTTGTGGAGTCGGGGAGGATTGAACCCCCAAACTCCATTCTACCCGTGCCTCCACAATTCTATGCTAAGCATCTCACCTGTCATTGGGTCTTAACTTCTATAGGTTAGAGGTTCTATATAAAGTTGTATGTATGGAATTTTTGAAGAAGGGTCGGCTACGAGATAAGCCATTGACCCCCATCGTATTTAATGTGGTAACCATATAAAAGTACAAACCTCTACCATATGTAAATTCCACCAATGAACTATTCCAACATTACATGCCACGGTTCAAACAAACCACCACCATATCCCATGTAAAATGGGTAGAGGGGGAGGCTTGCGAGTTTGACCCCAGGACCTCTGCTCCCTAAACCTAATGTGTTATCACTATCCCAGAGCTAGTCTGTTGTATGGGGAATGGTGTATTTTGTTTTAAAAGTATATTGTGATTTTTGAAACAAAAAAATGGATGTGTGGCCACAAATTCAGGGTCCAAAAACTTATTAAAACCTTGAATTTTAACCACGAAACATAGAGTTATGAGAACAGTTTTTGAGATGAAGGTACAACCATCAATGACCATGATTCCCAAGGTGAGAATTCGTACTGTCTTTATAATTGTAATAGGGTTTTCTTGATTTGTGTACCATAGTAGGCCTGAAGAAAACCTGGTCGATTTTATACTCATTTTTCTTGAAATTTTGAGACGGACGAAGTGGTGCAGTCTATTTTTGAGTTTTACCAACAGAAAACATAGGTCTTTCAAAAACTCATGTATGTAAGATTTTGAGGACTTAATAAGATCGTCCTTCCCATTGGAATTTTCCAAGAGACATATCCCAGGAGGGGTGAACTTTGTTATCATCTGCGGTATACAAATTTCATGGTTTGCATCTCTTTTATGTACGTGTATGTTTCATTTGTGCTCTCTGTTTTGGATGTTTAAAGCCTTTTTTAAAGAGTTTAAGCATACAAATTTTCACATGCAAATAATGGTTATAAATATCTTGTCATTTTTGGATCAGGAACAACTGCTTGAAGAACAACTCAGGAAAGAACAGGAATCCCAAGCAACATAGGAAGAAAAGAAAAGGAAGGAAGAGGAATAAAAGAAACTGAAGGAGGACACAGAGAAATCTAGTTAGTTGGATATACTTTCCTCTATGATCAATCTAGGTACCCAATTTCCATGATACTAGGAGGATCCTCTTCCACCTAAATTATGGATGCCAATGGCATTGTCTTATCATTAGGTGATTACTTTTTCAGTTGATTGAGAAATATTATTATGAACTTGAATTCTAAGAGGTAGAGGATTTGAGGCGTGACATACAATGTAATAGTATTCAATATGGATGATAAGGATCCACAAGAAATAATGTTTGATATAGCTTTGTTGTTGGGGGTATTAGCTAATGCCAATGTTGCAACAATAGGTGATGTAAAACGATTGAATAACCAATATAAATAACAAGTGAATGATTTGAAGAAAAAACTAATAGAAATCCAAGATCAAAATAGGGAGGAAATAAATGAATTAACCAAAAAAGAGCACAAATATTAAGTTATAGATTGGTCAAAGAACATTAAGAGAGCATAGCCACCTTAAAATCTAAGAAATACTTTGTTGAATTTAAACTACAAAGTTTTAAAGGGAGAAATCATTTAACATTAGATTTTCTGAAAGAGGAATCACTAAAATATGATGAAGCATTGGGATTCCTAGAAAAGTTTTTTTTTTACAATTAGATGAGCTACAACAATGATCTAGAAAGGTCATTGGATTATTGGATCAAGCATAATTTGAAGGAGATGAGTGGAAACTGGTTTGGGACATTTTTAACGAGTTATTAGATTGGAAACAACACTATAAGGAGACCCTTGATACCCTGCCAAGTACGGAAAAGAAAGAGATTGCAAGAATGAGTGTTTGGGTAAATTCATTGAATGTTGCATGCATGGAAGTTAACAAAACTGTCAGTGATGTCAATCGAGTCTTTTGCAAAATATGTAACTCTAGAGACACTATGTTAAACAAGTTTGATATGACTTGCCTCAATGAGATGGGTAAGGAAAATCCAAACAAGCTAAGGATTTGTTATCAAATAGTACTAGGACCAAAGAAAGGAAGTGATCAATCAACTCACATACTAGCTAATGAAGAACTATTAAGAAGTTATTTGTATCGATCAATTAAGCTAGAAACCTTATTAGATTCTTTTTTGAAAAAGGTCAAGAAAGATATAGATAGGGAATTCAAATCAAATATCTTTCATGGAGAGCTAGAGTTGGAAAAGATGCAAAGTAGAAGAGTGAAAACAATCTTTCATGGAGAGCTAGAGTTAGAAAAGATGCAAAGTAAACGAGTGGAAAATTGTTTTCAACTACAAGCTTAGTGGAAATATTTCCATGATAGTGTTAGATAAATTAGTTTATTTATTTTTTATTTTCCTTTACAAATTTCGAAAAAATAGTTATTGCAACTTTGGAAATTACTAAACAAATTCAGTTGTCCTCTTACTTCGGGCTATAAAAATGAAATTTCATGAAGCATAAAGGGGCGATGGTGGTGGGAAACTCTATCATTTATATTTTTACATTAGTGTCATGAGTTGGATGAAAAAGTAGAGTCTAATGTAATTGTTGGAGGCATTCTCGAATATGGGAATACCATGGATTAATCTATAGTTTCTCAATGTATTTCATTTCATGTGGATGGAAAGTAAGTATATACCTTTTGTAGTACATTTTAGTTGTATGGATGTATATGTTGTTTCGAGTGATTATTTGTTGTCAGATGTTCATACACATTTAAATGAAAAAAACTTGATTATGATGAATTAGTTTCTCACATCATATGTTTATATTTTATCATGTAATTTTCCATCTACTTATTAATCAAGAGGATAGACAACATAAATAGGATTTAAGAAGATAACTCTTTATTTGATTGATTTTAATATGCTATCGAATGAAGAAATGTATTTCTTTGTTTTAGTTGTATTATTCTCTTTCTTTGCATCTGCCCAATTGGGACCATAGCCTTAGTTTTTATTTACTTTTGTATTAGGAGAATATATTAATTTAAGCTCCTACAATAGGCTTAAAATTGGAAAAGAAAAAAAAATTCATAACTCAAATAATTGTGGCAACCAAGCCCACATACCAATTGTAAAGCATCACACCAAACATGATCGAGTCTAAATTGGGGCTTGTGATTGGGTGCTTTTACTTACTGTTGGCGTGGTCATTTTAACCTATCAACAAGTTCTTAGAATAATTTGATTTATAAGGAACTAATTGAAAAGTTTGGTATAGAATTTATGATCTAGTACAAGCGAGTTCACTAGAATGGTTGCAAGATAAATCTCATATGAAATCACTAGAAGGTGCAAAATCAAGTTTGTCATTAATAATGCTTATGTTGATGAAGTAGAATGCAAAGTTGCACCATTAGATGCATGTGAGATGATGTTTGGTATCCCATACCTATGGGAAAGGGATGAAATTTTCTATAGAGGAGAGAGCAAATGTTGCGTTATTAAAAGTGGTTAGACCTATCTCCTCAAAGCACACACAAGGAAAGTAATAACACCTTTGACGATAGTAGAACAAGGGAGTACTAGTAACTCAAAGGTATCAAGCAAGAGGAAAGTGACCTTAAGGAATAGAAGAATGGTGGGATTGGAGAAGCAAGTTGAGGCCATGTGATTCCACCTTCTCCATGGACTAGATTTTGGAGACCAAAAATCTCCTAATACATAGGTGTGATCCAGAAGGATTTGAAACAAATGACAAAAGAATCATTTTATGGAAAATTCTTTAGTGTATTAGAAGCATAGTGGAATGTCAAAGGAGTGAGAGTGATCATTGGCTTTTTGGACACACACTCAACCACCTTCTCACTCATAAAAACCTCTAAAGCTCACTATCTACAAGACAGACAAATAAGGATTTGTTTTTTTAATGAAGGAATAAAATATTGAGGGGTGTTGTTGGGGAAATAGAAGTGTTAGGGATGCTTGACCTTCTAAATTCCACTAGGAAGATGAAATGACTTCTCACTAGCTGTTAAAATGAAGGAAACAAAAGGATTAAGGGGTTATATGGAAACTTTTGGAGACACTAATTTCATGTTGAGCAACATGCCAACAATCCATAGAATCATGATACCCTATAATTCTATGTAAACACTAATGATGATAGACTAGGCATCATAATTTCAAGATGGTTTTCACAAATAGGATTTTTAGGGTGAAATTTCTATCTACGGTGGTAATTGATTCATGTGTGTTTGGTTTTGGTTATGAGTTCATTATGTAATGTGATTTCACTCTTAATGTTTAGCATGATGTCATTTCTAATTTCTCCATCGAATGGATGATACCCATAGTTCATGAACGCTTTTGTTAGTTACTGGCTATTCCCATGTATTAAATCGATTTTAATATCAATGTTAATCAATGTTGATAATTTCTAAATGAACTTAAGGGACCACATGTGGGTTTGTGACTATATTTTAGCATGAGAAACTCATTCATTAAAGTTGATCCACACTCAACCAAGGATAATTTTAGGGGCGAAATTTATCCCATGGGCTATTTTTCCATGTTTTTCTACAAAAACGATTCACCAATTTGCATTTTTTGAAGCCATGTTTCACCCGATTTTGATGGGGTACATTTTTTTCACCCTAAAAGTCGCCAAATTATTAAATAAACGATATTAAGTCTTTATAATCTGAAATATTTTTAGAAAACTATCGCCAAACATTTTATAGTTTATGTTTTAAGAATTGGTAAGATTCACTAAAATTTATACACTTTTAAATAAGTATGGTTCTATAAAATTATCCTTGCATGACTCAACAATTGATTTATCTAATATAGGCAACAATGTTTTATTATATGTTGATTTCTAATGGTTCTTTGTTCCTTATGAAATTGTTGGCCAACAAATGTGTTAACTTTGCAATCCTTAACATTGTTGGATTCAAAGAAGCATTGTTTCCTTCTGAGTGCATGAATAAATCAATTACATACATATATACAAATATACCTAGCTTGGAAAATCATTGTTTTCCTAGTCATTCTCGACTCAAAGCGTTGGATTATCTATGGGTTCTGAGTGTTGGGGAGTTTTCCAAGAATACTAGTGGTATACTTGACGCCTATTGTTGGGATTCATAATATGTTAGTGAATTAAGTGGTTTTGTTGTGTATGTTGTAGTATTGGTAGAGGGTATCAGGGCTCATGTCCCAGGTTAAATTCCCTCGAGTTACATTGGTGGGGGTTTGTTGGAGTATCGGTTGAATAACTGTTGCACCTTGGAATATAATGAGGACTAACCACCACACTAGGATCATGGGACTATGTGCTTGGTTTCAAATGTTTACCAACATATGCAAGTTTTCAGTCACAATAAGCCTTACAATGTACTCGTATACAATTTATCCATTTTATAACCACCATACTCCCCAAGATGTTTTTCATTTCACTCAACACTTACAATCATTGTGGGCCCTTAACCCATGGATGTGATAAATGATCATGGCAACTTAATGCATTGCTAGGGTTTATTGATAGTGGGATGTGCTATTAACATACATTGTTGAGAGTGCATTTTGCATTGAATTGGAGTGTTGTTGCCATGCTTTGAGCTGGATCCCTTGAGCACAGAACAAACATGTGTTTCTATGTGGATTAGTATTACAAGTAACCAAACCAAGTAGCCATGTACTGAGTCCTATCCAAACAAAGAAGAAGAGGTTGGTAGTCAATCATCAAAAATCACATGCATTTTGCAAATTTATTCCACAACAATACAGTGTTGATGGGATGGATAAGCCATAATCCCACTATCTATGAATCAAGGGACTTTCTCCCACACTGAAATGTATAATCTCCCTTCATAATTAATGCTTCATATTTGCCCACAGTAGTTAAAAAATGCTAACTCTACATCAATATGAAAGAGAAACACATGACACTTGTGACCAATCAATCATATCATTCCAAGTAATTCTATTAAAAACAAAATAATTAAAATAAATTAATTTATGCTCTCTCATACAACCTCTCTTACCTACAAAATGTGCCCACCCATCATTTTCATGTTAAAATGAAAAGATAGCTTAAATATATAAGTGAAAAAATGTAAATTCCTTGATATCATATCATAGATCACATGGGCAAAAACATAGTGTGTTTACAAATCATTTTCATGTTGGAATGAAAAATGGTCTAAAGATGTAAAAGTTAAAAAAATTGTAAATTTCTTAATGCCATATTATAGATCACATATTTTCTTTTAATTTGTTATACCTACACACCCACTTTTTCCATATACACCACGCTCTTATATAATAACTTGTTTATTCGTGGTTTATTCCTTTATCACAATAAAATATAGATACTCAATAAAGATTTCAAACTCTCATATCATCTAAAAATATAGATAAAAAAATAAATATATAGACATAATGCTAATAACACCATTACATAAAAAGTTCAAAACCAACATAACTCTGATAAAGATATAAATACTTGTATCATCAAAGATTTTAAAACCAAACTAATTCCCATACTGTATCAATAAGAATTTCAAAAGCAAACTAACTCTATCATTTATAAAGTTGATTAAAAAATATAGAAAAATGATATAATATGGTATTTCAACAATAATTTAAATATTTTTTTTAATTATTATAAATTTTTCAAAAAGCGTTGTAAATATCATATAGATATAATCATGAGTTTTGAACTCGAGTAAAGACCATAATAACCTACTGCCCAACAACCAAAACGTACAAAAAGAACGCAATAACTTAGGCATTTATACCCCACCCTTCATGCCAATTATATTATATCAGCAATTTCTATTAAATTGAAGAAGCTCCTTTGATTTTATGCCACTCTTCTTCACAATAGAAATGGTGCTTTCATTTATAATATTATATTATATGAGGAATTTCTATTAAATTGAATAAGCTCCCTTGATTTTATGCCCACTCTTCTTCAAAATAGAAATAGTGCTTTCATTTATATTATTACATGAAAGGGTGTCTGTGCAATCGGCAGAAAGCAGGAAAGGCGATTTCATGCCAATCTCTGAGTCAAAATTCATTCAAATTTTCACAAGTTCAATGTCTTTACATAATCGTTGTGCAAAGTGTGCAGGTTGGGATTCAATTAATAAACTGTCTTTGTTACCGCCGCATTTCTCAAATTTTAGAAAACTCAGAACAGAGTTGGACAGATGCAACAATCACTCTCAGGTATTCTGCCATTTCAAAATTAATGCGATCGATACAGTGAATCGCTGTAGAAATCTGGAAGAATAATAATGCCAATTCGCCTTGAAGAATAATGAATGCCAATTCGCCTCAGTAAAGAATAAACATAAACATAAACATGGGATCTACTGAAAGATGCGAAATTCCAAGAATTCCAATTATCCTCATCAAAATGGGATGCCCCTAGAGCCGAACGGTATGAATAAAAGAAATTTACAGATGTCACTTTAGCATTAATAACACAAGTATTTATAACTTCTCAACTCAAGTAGCACCTCTGGCAAGCATCTCCTGGTACTGTAAGAGAGAAATTTGTCGCTGGAATTCGATCTGTTTATAAAACCTGGCAATGAATTCCTCAGCTTCTCGATCTACTTGCAGCCCTGCTTCTTCCGCAGCCGTCGATGTACTCAACTCATCTCCAGGAACCAACTGGTAGGTTTCCATGCTCTTCACTTCCTCAGGACTAGACTGTATACCATTCATCTGCTCCAACCAAGAAGCTGAAGAAAAAGTAGGGGATTCATCTGTACTATGAGGCTGGATGCATGGAAAACAGTGCTGAGCATTCATGAGCTTCTTCTTTGTGAGATGTACAGGTGGATCTGCAGAGCTGTCGGAGAAGGAAAACTCGTGCTCAAGAAGCCCAAAGCCGCCGCGAGGAGATCTGGGCATGTGATGTCGATGAAACAACTGCAAGTTCTTTGATCCGAATACCTTCAATCCTCTCTTGGACCTCAATACCTGCAATAATGTCCTCCGCTTTAACAGTCCTCTTCTAATCATGAAAACGGCCATCCGCAATTTCTTCCACAATCGACTCTTCTTTCTTACACCTCTTGCAGCTCCCTCTTCTAACCCCATCGCTCTTACCAGTTGCTTCACTTCTTTTAAAATCTAAACGATGAATGACCAACAATACCAAAAATATCAAGAACAAGAACAATACCAGTACCAATATCAAGAACAGGGAAGGACGAAATATGGATTGAAACAGTTTGATCATTGAATTGCGAAACCAACCCGACACACACATATATATATAAGAACGATCTGAAGACTTGGCAATGAAGTTTTCTTAAAATTCTCGTGACTTGTGGATGAAGTTTCCTTCAAAATCTGTTTCGCCAAGCTGTACGCTGTTTACTTCAAAAATGAAAATGGCTCCTCCGCTCGAACCGGAGAATATGTGCACGAAATGCCAACTCAACGATATCAACGTCCTAAGTTATCCTTTTACATAAATGAAATGATGTTACATCGTTTTACAAAAAAAAAGTAAAACCTCAAAGCATCGTATGTTGATTCCCCATAATTAAATTAATACGTTCAAAATCATGAGTACTCCATTTTAAATAAATAATACTTTCAAAACCATGAAGAAACCTTGTACTGAAAAATTGACTTAATAATAATAATATTGAAAAGTTTTCCGATTTTTATTTTTTTAAACTATACCATTGTTGCATCACATCAATTGATGTGTCTCATTGCCATTAAATTTCTCTTTAATTGATAAAGTTGCTTTTGGCAAACAAACATTCAACCTTGCCATTGCCATGGTGTTTTTTTGAATTTGGTGAGAGTGGATTAATGATATCTAAATTAGTTTATATTCATCTAAAAAGAGATTTACTTAGTATTGAAACGGATCAAATTTATAAGATGCAAACCCTTTTTAGAGTGACAATGTATAATCTAATTTTTATGGTTATAGTTAATTTAATTTATGTTGTCTTTTATATATGCAATTTTAAATAATTTAAATTTAATTTAAGCAATCAATGCAAAATGGAAAGTCAGACTAGAATAGAATGATCTCCTTGATGATTATAAATAAAACAAGCATAAGTGTTGCACAATTAGTACAATATATTCTAATCTTAAGTAAACCTTTAATAGATTAATAAAATGATGTGCATAATCTAGTTTGATTTAATATATCTTTAATTTTTGTTTTCCTTTAGTCACTTTTTAATAGACTTGCAAATACATATAGAGAAAAAAACACTATAAAAATCAATCTACATGTTCCAAGGAGGTTAGTAGCATGTATAAAAATAATGGCACTCAAATCCGAACATGTATGGTGGTGAGTGGTGGTGATGATGATGATGATGAATGTTCACTGAGACCAACTTTGGTCTATCGGACCTTACGAAGTATAATACTTGGTTTACTTTAAAATCTTGTTCATGTGCTCAAAAAGCTTTCTAAGAAGCTTTCCAAGCTCACTATAGTTTTGACAAGTTAAGAGGTTATAAAGGTTTGTATTGTAGCAAATACTATGAAACTCAGATCTAATGTGGGTGTAAGCAAGGCACACTAAGAGAAAATGGTTTTCATCATCAACGCTCATAGACTCACACAGATGGAAAACCCTTTCCTCCCATGGAGTTTTAGGAATAGACCAACGCCCTATTTCGCTTTGGAGTTCATGAGAGTTCATTCTAATCTTGGCTATATTAATTTTCTTCCATGAGCTAGTTACTACCGAGAGATACTTCTGATCTTCCAAGTTAGGATTAATGACCTCCTTATAGTATCTTAATTTTCTCTTAACCGCTAAATTTTCCTCACACCAGAATTTCTCTTTAAACTTAGAAGTAATAATATCTTTGACATTATCAATGTTATGCAAAATGTGATTTTCATCAATGTCCCAATGGTTTAACCAAGAAATGGTATCTTTACACCAACAACGCTTGAGGCGTAGTTGGTTTTGACTTGTGTTTAAAGCAATTTTAGGAAGCCTCTCATTTCCCATGTAATTTACCATATTCTTGTACATCAGGTGTCATGTCCCTTCCTTAATGAACACCAAAAGTGTTGACCTTGTCAAACACCAAGGGGATCAAAAGTGACATTAATGAATGTACAAAGGGAATTTTGTTCAATTCTTACTTAGGAGTCTTACACTAAGTTAGTTTCCAATTATGAATTAATTTTATGTCATTATTAATTAATATGTAAATAGTATATGTGGAAATTAGTTGCCATTTCAAGGAGGGCGCATTGGGAAAGTCAACTTACCTAAGATGTCAAATAGAAATTAGCAAAAGAAAACAGTTAGGAAAATATGGAAACTAACCAAAAGAAAAGAAAATACAGCATTTACAAAAGTAGAAAGTGCAGGAAAAGCAGACAGGGTAAAAGCAGGAAACTCTGGGCCAAAGGAGGGCACAGTTTCTATTTTGATGAGCATTTACAAAACCGGAAAGTGCAGGAAAAGCAATCAAGGTAAAAACATGAAACTATAGGCCAAAATGTTGGCTGCTATGGGCAGACCCGGGTTTACTATAATCAACCAACAACACCCCTAGATCACCGGCCCTTTCGGCGACAGACCGCAAAGCGGCCTGAAGTCTCACCCGAAGTGACTCTAATGGGTTGGCCAAGGACTCAAGCGTCTTGGACTGGGTTCTGCGGCAATCCTACTAGTGGCTCGCAGCTCTCCTAGCTGCGGGATCTCCTTTGCGCGTCGCGCGATCTCCTACTCGCGTTGCGCGATTTCCCCACCTCGTAGCTCCTCAATCCCGCGATATCTCCAACCTTATCGCATCACCGCACATGGTGCGACACGCACTTCCCGCCCAACGCTAAGTCCCTCACCTACGGTATTGCGCACCGCAACTCCTCTGCCGGTGCGGTATCACCTCTCTGTGATATCCTACTTCCACGGTTTAGTGCACTTAGCATTGTTCGTGTCGACGTGCAAGTCTTAACATACCAGGCTATTTGATACTGCAATAGAGACTGTTTACACAGAGCATGAATGAACCATAAACAGCATGCCGAAGATGTTAACCGATTTTTACCCTTCTATATTGTTGTGGACTGATTAACACATTCATTCATTAAACCGTAAACAAAGTCCATGAACTGACTGAGAAATGCATAAATAAACATAACACATAAACCAATCACATAACACTGATTTAACGTGGTTCACCTCCAGGATGGAAGTTACGTCCACAGAACTGTGTTTTATTATAGCTCAGGGGAAGGTAAAACACAGTTCTGCTGCACTGCATATGCAGCTTAAGATCTTCTCTCTAGATCTCTTTTCTTTTCTATATTGCTCTCCTACAATATACTCTTCCCTCTCTGTTGACCCCTGCGGATCTTTACATACATATTCTATAAGCCAGCTACTGGTTACCGGAAGATTGCTACCGCTGATAACAGAACCAGAGCTAGGCTTTTACAACAGTCTAATAGTCTGCAAAACACTACTACTAACAAAATGACTAGCTAGTTCTTCAACCCGCTAACCGACTAACCAACCCTTTTACAATACAAAATATATTCTTATATAGGCAGCCCGAAGGTCTTTCCATTTAACACTGTGGGCCTGTCCCAACAGTAACCCAAAACCTAACTAGTGACAGTCGGCCATATCTGTACTTGAGGTAGCCGCTTTCCGTCACACCATAGCTCTCTGCAGTCTTCCATGCTTCCCGACACTGATCATGGGTACTATGCACCGCTTCTCTTTTCTGTCCTTTGCCTTCAATGCTTCAGCCTCGTTGCTTCTTCTCCTTTATGAGGGTCACTGAGCCCTCCTGTCTTCCGTCGCTGCCTTCAATGCAGTGGGTGAGCTCTCTCTTCTCAGCCGCTCAGGTACCGTTGCCTTCTTAACTTTTCTATCTTAAAAGTCATGGTTTTCGGCTCTGCTCTCCAGCTGGAAACGTGCTACGGCATCGTAGCTCTATCTTAACTTCTCTCCATCAAAACTTATCTTTCCACCAAAACTAGCAGCTTCTTCTGTAGCTGCGAGACCCTGCTCCAACAGTCCCCTAACACTTACTTGTGGCTCATCCTCGAGCCACCTGCAACAGGCTTTTCCTGCTGTAACTTTGCCTTGGCTTCCTGCGAAGCCCTCTGCAACCTTTCACGAAGTCCTGTGACTTCCTTCTACATCACTTCGACACTCTCTTTGTAGTTTTATGTAACTTGGTTTGCTGGGCTCTCTTAACCTTCCTGCCCACTGTCATGGCTTCGCTCTCTTTGCCTCTGAAACCTTTTAAGAGCCTTCTAGTGTTTGAGAGGTTTTCTACAGATATCCTTTCCTCTTTAACTGGGTTAGAACTTTTATCACAAGAAAAGTCTGTATCTTCCAGCCCTCTCAAACATTTCATTCAGCCTAGAGCCTCGTATATGAAGGAGGGGCAAACCATGAATTCTGTTTCGAGAACAAGCCTTTGCTTGCCTCCAGGAATTTGACCGACCGCTGGGTTTGCTGTCCCCTTCCACTTCTCTTCTCTTCGAAGTGCTCCAAGTACCCATGTTGCCTCTGATCATCAGATTTTTGTTGCGTTGCCTCCCCAATCTTTGGTGCTTTTCTTAGCTGATCAGATAGGTCGGTGACCTTCTCCCGTTTCTTTCTTTTTCTCATTTTTACTTTCCACCTAGCGGGAGATTTCTTCTCATCATTCTTATGCTCTGCTTTCTTATCTTCAGTGATCGACTCGGCATTCTTCTTCTCCTTAGCAGAGACTTTGGTGACAACTTCTACTTCTGGCGCTTGACTCTTCATCCTTAGCGGCTGTCTGACTTGTGTTGTACTTAATTTCACAACCCTGGGCGATGTCGTCATGGCAGACCTACGGCCACCAGGGTCAAAACATCTCAACATGCCTTCTAGAGGTTCGTCCTCGAACATAACCCACTCAGTACAAAATGGTGGACGTGCACTGGCTGCAACTTCTGAAAATCACAGCACTCTGTAACCACTTAGCTTTGGACACAGAACTCTTAATGACTTAACTCTATGGCTCTCGGCTTTTCTGGAAATGTAACCGTCCCACTTGAATACTGGCTGCTTTTATGCCCAATACGATAATCCCGGACGCAACGGTCATCTAGACTGAACCCAT